>DVQP01000941.1:0-18213 GCA_018231745.1 Danaus eresimus | reverse complement strand
CCCCCCCCCCCCCCCCCCCCCCCCCCCCCCCCCCCCCCCCCCCCCCCCCCCCCTCCCAGCCCAGCGCCGCGACGCCCGACTGTTTTTCTCTTCCCAACCGGGGGACGCACCTGATTTTTTCCGTGATATTTTTTCCTCCCTCTCCTCGCGACGCGATCCGTTCGCTTTCATTACGGTTTCGAGTTTGATTTATCACCGCGGCGGCTCTGAAATATTCTTGCGATGGAACCGGCTGTCGAACTCTTACCTCCAATTAGCATTGATTTATCGAAATTATGGGCCGATTAATGATATTACTTATATGAACCATCATTTCAGTTTAAAATTTTATTTTGTCACCGCCCTGTTCAAAAATATAATATATCATTCATTTCCATTCAATTATGCAATAATTTTTTCTCATTCATCAGTATTCTCAACTATATTTAATATTAAAAACCAAAAATACTATTCTTGTAAATGCAATTGCGAATATGTTTGAATTTATAAATTTTAAAAATGTTACCATTTTCTTAAAAGGATAGACCTGATTTAAAAAAAATAAATACGATTTTTGGAATCTTAAGCATTGCTTAAAAAACGTGAGTGATATCAGAAATGTTGACCACGTAGCAGTTAGTATACGCCAACCGTAGCTCCCGTCTACGGCGTAAACTGGTGCTTGTGCTACAAACCGAGCTGCAATTGCTAACTGATTATGCGACCAGTCGACCTCTCGCATCTAGTCAACGACTAACATATTTGGCGGAGATTCAATTGTAATGTTTTCATATTTGTGTCATAACTCTCAGCAAATAGGAAAACAAAAAGTGGCCCCACGGAAGCAAGAAGTTATTTGTAAACGTTGACGTTTCGGTATTTTCATGCAAAGTATGAGGCACCCTTGCTCCATTTTGAAATTGTTTTGGTGGTCGGTATGTGGTTTCGTTTTAGTTTTGTGATCCATGTTGTTGAGATTTCTTTATAAGTACATATTGCATACGTCGCAATAAAAGTTTAAGACACTGACGAATGCTATATAGAGTTGGCATGACGTTGTGAAAGTTTGATTGTTTTTTGAAGATTAAAATATAACTTATTATTTCCCGCACAATATTGTACATTATTATATACATGTATTCTATTTCTTCAAGGGCCATGTCATCTATTAAAGCTTTTCTCAAAGTTAAACTTACAATCATTGTTATCACAATAATTCCTTTGATACTTGACTTGAACTTAACAATATCTTGTGAGAAACAAACTTAGTTATTTGTGACTACAGTACGTGTATGGAGAGATATTATTAACTTTGCACTACTTCAATACAATAAGATACGGAACAAAACAATTCTTCTATGCAATATAAATGATTTTAAAAAGACGTTATTTTCGGTTTGCTGTATTTATTTTACCTTTAAAAAAATTGTGATCGTAAATGGAATTGAAATTACATGAAACTTATTAACGTACCACAGTCTAAATGACGGCAATAAAAAACTACAAGTACTTGTTACTGAACACAGATAATACCGATAGACTGTGACTTAGTTCCAGCTATCTTTGTGAGGTCGTTAACTTGTAAAGCAGACAAGTGACACTAAATAGAAAACTCAGTTGAAATCGTTAACCCAAAGTTTTTCCTTTATTTTCTACATACATATAAAATAATATATACAGATAAATAGGCATTTGAAGTATATAAATTCTCTCATATTGATATCCCCGTCAGTTAAGTAAGTATAAATATGTTGAAATCATTGAAAGGTAAATTATAATACCAAACAAAAAAACTATGAAAATTATTTTGATGATTAGAATATGAATGAAAGTTAAAATAAAAATCTGTCTAAGCTATTGAAAGTTTGCCGTTACAATTAAAATGAATAAAATATTTGTAAGATAATTAGATAGATATTAAAATACAAAAAAAAAAAAAGATTTTATAATTTAACGAAATAAAATGATGTAGTGAAAATATATTGTATCACTTAATATAAAACCTGCGTCTTAGGACTATTGAATAGTGGAATTAGTGTAACAAGATAATAACGCTTTTATTTGACACTGAGTACCGTAGTGACAGTAACATACGTTGATGGCTCCGGTGTAATGTCAAAGCAAACGTCAAAGTCGTAACTTGGCGACGTTCATTAAAAAAGCCCACAAAACGGTTTGTACAACATGCTTTCCGACAACGGAACGGTAGAAATTAAAAATAATCACCGGTACGCGGCACGAAAGCTGGGATATGAAAAATAAGGGTAGATACAGCTACTAAATGTTAAAAATTATATGATCTCACTTTACTTGGAATCGCTCAGAGTATGATATTTACGGATTTCGATTGCTTATTTTTATATAAACTGTTTGAACTCAGGTGTTACACTCAAAATACGGTAAATTATGTATTCTGACAGAATTAGATCCTTATAATGCGTACCTATTGCAATTTAAAGGTTATTTGAAATTTATATAATTTATTGTCATGGGAAAATAACGTGTATACAATTTTATTGAATTTATTCACATTAAAAAAATACCGAACACGTGGTCTAATGGAGTTGTAATAAATATGCTGTTCGAATAGCACTAAAAATAGATATGATCTGTGTAAAGATAGCTTAAACCACAGCTACCTGCGACTGGGTCAGAATATATGGGACTGGGATTACATAGGACTGGAATCTTACGTGATAGTACTAGAACTGAAACGCCTTTTGTTTGTGTGTAAGCCGTGATTAATTATGAGCTGTGTGTAGCGACAACGGCGATAACAAGCGTCGGAAGACTCGTCGAGATCTGTCATTTGCATATATCGTAAAAAATATATACATGTATAACAGACATGTTTACTTGTTAATTTTATAGTACATCTAGAAAAATTATATCATACATCATAAATGATTCTATTGAATATTGTGTCATGGAAACAGGATTAAATACGTGTTACGTATATATATATTTTTTTAGCCATAAATACTTTCTTGTTTTATGTGGTTATTAACATTTATTGTGAAGTTAAACAATATTAAACGCGTTTATTACATTATGCTGTCCCTCTTAAAGAACACTTTAAACGGAATTTAGCTTGACATTTTACAATTTTCAAGTGGCCATTGTGTGGTAGTTCCAACTTGTTAAGGATGTAAGCGGTCGCATAGCGATTCCTAATCGAATCACAATCCGTACTGACGTAACGACAGGCTTTAGCTGGCTGCCCTTAGGGACAATGAAGCCTCTGCTATCCTTTGGTCCATCTTTGAGATTTGCTCTGATGCTTCGATTGTCAATAGTAGGATACTACCTCTGTAGTTATTGATTCTGTACTTTGACGTACTGATAGTTCTGATTATTAAAATGTATCTTACCCTTAAGTGAATATTTAAATATGTAACAGCGGTAAACACGGTTTAATAGTTTGTTCTTTGTTAATCATGTCAGTGTTTATGACAACATTAGTTACTATTTTAATAATTATATATAGTATTATTTAATAAATTATGTTTAAAATATGTACATATGTACAATACGTGAATTATTAATAATTACAATATTTTTCATTTTAAAGAGATTGTTTAATTAAAAATGTCAGCTAGTAGTGCGGTGTTATAGTCTTTATGAGAAAATAATTTGTAAGTAACTCTTTTTAATTGTGACAAAAATGTGTGAAACAGTGTGTTTTAGCATGTATGCGAGTTTTTACAGTCCTTTTGAAGATTATGTTTTCGCTTAAAGCAAATATTTCACTTTTATTCAAATGTGCTATTTAATTAGTATTATTAGAAGTAGTAGTAATATTAGATAAAAAATAACTACTCAACATGCAACAACGGTCGATAAGACGTTTCGACTTAATTTAAATATATATCCGTTAGTCATTAATCTGAAACTTTGAAGCTTAAAATAAGCAAGCAATTAACTGAGGCTCTAACTTAAATCGGCGTGATTAGACGACGATCGGCCGACCGATAGTGAGAAACAGATAAAACTCTCATCAAATACAATCAGCGGTTGCCTGGACAAGGCTTAGCCTAGGCCTTCAACATTTCCTCCGGGCAAATTTCATTACCACTTACACTCTCTCATAATCCTCAGACCAAGGCCTTAATCTGCCCACTCTTAGTTTGATTTCAACTTAAAAGAGCCATTTGGTTCATTTTTAGTATAATCCTTTTTTAATTGTCTTCTCTCTGGTTATTATTAAATTTTCGGGGGGAAATTAATTACTTAAACAAGTTAATACCGCAATGACAACTCATTTTATTGTTTTAATAATTTAAACTGTACAGATCCATGTAAATAAAATAATTTTATTAGTTTAAATAAAATGTATAAATTAAATACCATATACATATATATGTAAATATACATATATACAGTGTAATTAAATTTTTATTTTAGATTGAAAGCATTGAAATATTGCAAATTTAAATATAAAAAAGTATAACTTTTAAAAAACCAATTAAAATAACTTGGTGAAAGTTTTTAATTAAATAATAATTGACAATCGCTATTAAACTTAAAAAAAACATTTCTTTTAAGCGAACTGTTCAGGTACGAGAACAGTGTTCGATTATATGTAACTGCATGTGCCATATCGTCCAGAGTGTTAGACAAAAACGTCGATCGCTAGTACAAAATTCCATTTCGAACCGTCTATAGGAAATGAACCAATTAATTCGGCAGATGGCGTAGCCGTGCGAGTATTAATCATCAACTAATCGTAACTGCAGTCTTCGATTAATCCATCCTCGATTCATACCCGTGACATCGCTTCGAATACAGTGTATTATTTTAGTCTTGAACCGGGTACGTGTTATATATTTGAAAATTCAATACGTTTAATTGCTGAGTAATAAAAATAAAGTTTTATTTTATAGTTTAAAAAAAAACTTTCAATTACTTATTATCTCTTAAATATTTTGTTTACTGTTTGATATAAAATAGTAATGTATATTGTTATGCATACATTTTGTTATTTATAGCCCTATTATGTTGATGACCACAATGATAACGGCACAGTAGTAATGCTTACATCAAAAATAATCGAACATAAGGGAAATAAGTATCGTAAATATAAAATTTGCACTCAAATTCTAATGATTTATTAACAACCTTTTAGAAATATTCATAATTACAAACAATGTGTTTCTACTGAAAACTTGATTTATAGTTCTATTTTAACCGAATTTAAATACCGCCGATTGTTATTACTGCAGCGTCTCATTGCTCTCAAGGATAGTTTGTCTTTCTTGTCACTGGCTTAACAAATAAACTTTGCCTTATTTGATAGAAATAAACAGTCGATTGAAGCGTACGGACAGAAAACATTGAGTGCTTAAGAAGGAGTTAAACTCCTTTGAAACTTTTGACAAAGGAGGGATATGATTTGTGAATGCGTGTAATTTTTCAGACGTCAAATTTTTTGTAAGGATTTTCCGATTTACTGAATAAACTTCACCATTGTATTGGAGCGACTTTGTGGTTTATTTTGCCTTTTTCTTACTTCTTGTTTAAAGGAAGTTTGATAGTGTTTGACAGTACAATGTTTGAGTTTGAATTTTTTTCATGATATTTTTTTATGTTTTGACGTTTTAAAAAGTTAACACATACAAAAAATAAATAATTATAATCAAAATCATTTATTTATGCCTCATCTTTTTTCTGATAAGAGAACAAGGCTTTTATATATATATATATGGTCTATTAGACTAACAATAAGTAAGAAGTAGGTTTCAGAAGCATTTTTTATACGTCAAATATAAATAAAAATTAGGAATTGCCCATAACAAAACATACTTATTATCTGAATTCAAATACAAAACTCCTATTTATTATATGACAATACTAATCATACTCCAACTTATATGTTTTTTGTACCTACGAATAAAATTTGTTTTCCAATTTCAGATTTAACTTAGGACAGCTGGTACGGATTTTTCTTATTTTTTATTTGTTCACTAGAGTTTGTGTCAGGAGGTAAATGAAAACTCAAAACTACCGAGTGGGTACTCTTATATGTATAAAGTAAAATATAAATACTGTGTACTCTACGCTTTGTGTGTGTAACTTCTAGTTTCTGATTGACCTTTCAATGGTGGACTTGCACCAATACCATTGCACCAATAATTGTAACAATAAAAATAAAATACAATTTAACTTATAATTAAGTAAACAATTGCAAGTACTTTCAGACAAAAACACTAAGAGACAAAAACTTTTTGAGAAAAATCTTTTTCTTACTTTTATGGATTTGAACCCTAAAATCATGAAATAAAGAAAACCAATAGAATCTGTACCATAATGGTGCATATCCTGTCAGTAGGTAATCCTTTATCATACCTATATATCTGTCTGAATCCCCTAGCAAAAGGCCATTGTTACCTCTCGATGCTGTTCATAAGAGCTCATCAAGCTACGAACTTTGTTTTTTTTTTGTAGTAGACCTTTAGTTATAGTACCGTCTTAGACACCTAAGACGTTTAGAAGATTCAGGACCTTGTACCAACTAAAAGTTCCAATTGCAGTCACTGGTATATTTTAAGATACGAGATTATCTTATTAAAGTACATGAAGCGATATGCTTTTCATGTTTAATCATAAATTTATTTCTTTCCATAAAATTTAATTATACTTGAACATGAAATATTATGACACTAAAATTGGTGCTATATAATTTGTGGAATTGGCAGGGGCTACTAAAAACGAAAACTGTAAACACAAATCAGACACAAAACAATTGGTCGGAATCCCTTTCAATTTAATACAATATAAATCGGATAATCTATGTGCGAGATACAAAACAAACTGATTAGGTAAACCAACACTACAGGCGTTTTCGATTACGATTTCAACCGAAACGGCAGCTGCTTAATTAACATAATCCAGTTTGGAAATAAGCAAAGTTAATTTTGTATAAACTTTAAACAATCCATTTTAAAATTCAGACAGTTCAGCAGTCGCGAACGCACTACCATCATTTCGAATTCAATCTGTATGTAGTCGTTTTTCAAAAAGCGATTTCGATTTCGACTACATTCATTTACACTTAATAATTGTGTTCGTTCGCGGCTGCTGACTCATTATCATATAAATGAGAGAGAAAAAGCAACGGTCAGTCATTAATCAAGAGAATGGAGCAACAACAACGGCTAATACACTTATCAACTTTAATTCAATAATCCGACGCCGCCCGCGCCGGACTCGCCGGACTCCTGACGTGAAAAATTACGTGGAGACGAAACGCACGGCCTCACACACTAATCCCAATTAATTGCAGTGCACCTACCACTTGAAAGTTACGAGCCCTCTTTAGTATGTTTTATTTTTATTTTATTTCTCGAATTTCCAATATAAGTCATGGAAAGTTGACTTAACTTTAAATAACTAAATGAATTTAATCAGAAAAACGGTTTTAAAAAACTCTTTAAATTTTTTAAGTTAAAATTTTATGTATTTATCTAACACGGACTAAAATATTCAGACAATAAATTCCGTAACAAAAACTATGCTAAATTATGCAACGCATAAATAAAGATGTGACTATGGCGTAGCTTTGTATTAGCAAGTGTAGCTGCGAAGATACGTTCGTAGCGCCAGTTGTTGTTACCTTATACTATAATTCGGTGTTTCTAAACTCTTTAAAACTATTATCATAATTCTACCTTCACATTTTGTCATGGCGGCCTCGCCTGTACTGTTCACAGGCACTTAATTGTGCACTACGCAGAGAATAGTAAGTAATTGGAGAATTTTAATATGCATGTATTACCGGAACAATTTTTTAAAATAGGTTATGAAATATCAAGTAACATATTTTTCATTGTCATATATATTTACACACACACACACATATATATCAATTTAGTTGTTAGGTAACAATTTAAATTTATAAATCAAGTGAAATTTCAGAAGAGGCAAACGTTAGGCTACGCGATTCAATTTCATGCCGTCGTGAACCCATGCACCAATGGTCTACCCACCAGAGAAATTTCACTAACACAAAGTTATGATTAATTGAGGCAATAATATGAAGACTATGCTACATTGTACGCTGAAATCTCGGGAGACAAAGAGCCTATGAAACTGAACTTAGACGACGCATTTATTCCTTGGGAAACTCTCATTATTTTATGCCCCATTATTGTTGAAATACTAGTTAGAGAGCGCAACTTTTCCCCTTTATTATGCTTATATACAGTACGAACATATATTCGATTTGAATATATCCTTTATAAAGTAAATATATTTATTATATTCATTAATATGAGTCACATAAATATCTATATAACTTAAGGGTTTTATATTGAGGATTGCCTTTATTATTTCATTTAATTGAAATTTATCAGAGGTATTGTTACAAATATGAATTAAAAATAGTTATGTTTAATTATAAAGCGACTTTTGTCTGTTAATATTTTATTACGGCCTTTGCTCTTCACCTCATTAAATACCTCGTTAACAAGATATCCAAATGGATACTAACCCTGGTTGTGACAAAAGTGTTTTACCTACATTTCGAATTTATTTTCGCTTTAAACCGCTATAAATTTTACCCTAGCCCTTGCATTATTTAGCCCTTTATATAATATAATATCTAAAGGACATTTTGAATTGTAGTGTTTTGAGAAGCTAGTGATTATGTTTCGATTGTAGAATAAATTAAATCTAAAAATATATGATTTATCCCTATTATGATTATTTGATTGCGACAGACAATAGTAATACAAATGAAAGTAAAGGTCATTCAATAATAATGACTCAAACACTTATGCGTTTACATATATTTAATGACAAATTTAAATGTAGTGGTACGTGACGTGATGAAACTTATAATTAATTAAGCGTCGATTTCATTACTTAGACTGGAGCCACGTGTTGCTAGAGCTTCGGGAACCTATATAAAAGTCTGAGTGTTGATTTTTCTCGAAACAATGCTTACACACAAGCCTCCCGAGAGACGAGTATTCCTTACAACAGTTCTGACTTTCATAGCGAATACAAAAGGAACTTCCTACATCTCGACAAAAACTCATCCACGACAGATGATGTGTCTATGGTGAGAATTACAAAAAAAGAAAAACTTATACGTATACGCGTCGAATTTAAAAACGGGGAGTTTTTTCCTCCTTGTTGAAGAAACTGTAGCGGATGCGAGAGAAGAGACAAAAGGAGGGCTCTCCGTACTTTGTTAGATATCTGGCGTGAGTAAAAGCGAATGTAGATGAGCTCTCCCACCCCGTCCCGTTCAACTACTACAAACAAAAGTCCTTGCATAAATCTTGTCCTTGCGAGAACTCGGGTGGCGCTGGCTCACCTCTTAAGGTAACTAGCACTCTCCCTTGAAACAATTTAACATAACCCAAATATTTTACTAATAATAATTATAGTACTAAAACATATTTATTACATATTACAAATAAAAAACGACGACCTTCTTTAAAATCCGTTCCAAATTAATGTAAACGCTATTGGTTTCCGCAGTAAATGAGTATTATCTGAATAACTTTTAAAAAGGTAAACTTCTTTTTACTTATCCTTCTACATTTAATTAGCGATTTTCTACGATGTCTGCGGCAGTAACTCCGTAAGGATTAATTCAACTAAAGTTTTAATCTAACATTGAATCATGTGAAATCCATAAAATGCAGCTTTACTCGTATTTAATAACTATTACATATTTCATTTATGATAATATTTTGATTTACAATTTAAAAATGTCTTTATTCTCTTAAAACATTATACATAAAACATGTTATGACGGCAATGACATACAAGTTTAATCTTTAATAAAAATTGTAAAATTTAGACATTATTTGATTTTGATTGTGAAAATGACATTACAATACACTAGGAAGAAGTTTGTAACTTTAACGGCATGTTTTTTAGTATTTACTTAATAACTGGTTTAACTGTATCGTTTCAAGCCCAAAACAACAATTAGTAATTTCAAACTTAAAGTAATAGAATAAACTCAGTAAGAAGAATGTTTACGCGCATAATTCCATTCAGATATGAAAGAAACCTTAGTTATATTGAAAAACTATTACAAAGTAAACTTTTTATAGTTTAATAACAATTCATGCAGCAAAGTTGATAATAGTTTTTTAAATATTTAATTAATTAGTCACTAAAAACACAAACAGCACATGAATTAAGAAAAATAAAGTAATATTGTTGATACACAAGACTTGAATAGAAAAAAAAGTCAGCAAATTAAAATTAAATTATGCTTTTCATCGACAAATAGTAATTCTAAATGTAATATTTCGAATATATCACAAATATTAATAAGGAATTGTGTAATTTACATGTGATTTTTTTGATTAATATATTTATTAAAGTCGTTCGTTTGATGTCCTGCAGGATATAAATTTTTCTAAACAGCCGTGTTGATTAGCTGGGCAGGGGACTCCGGAGATTGTGCCTCTTCTACTTCAGAGCCGTGCATCAAATTATTCTACAAGTTTATGTCTACTAAACGTTTTCAATGAAAATGAGACTATAAAGTTTCCGGGCGACGCAGAATGATTCTATTACGAATATGAAATGTTATTACGTCGGACGGATTATAAGCAGGAGCAGGTTCTCACAAATGAAATTGCTTCCCTCCTTTGGAATCCATTTTAAGGATGAATGATATAATTCTTACGAATAAAGACATTGTAGAGCGGCGGATGCGTTTATAACAATGAAAGAGCTTTTGTAACAAAGAAGCCTGACATCCCTAGTTGTACTTTCTAAAATCTATAAAACTCTTGGAATTAATTAAATAAATTCTAGAAATAAATGTTGAGATAAAGGATTTTCACTTCGTTTGCATGTAGTGGAATGAATTCAAGATTTTTCGTATTCAACACATTTTGACGGAATGGTTAAGTCAGCAAAATTTGTTAATAGAAAGAGCGCTCGGCAAGCACGGCGAAGGTATTCGTTTAAACAAAGTTCTATTTACATAATGTAATTGTAATGAGAATCTAACCGGTGTAATATGTGCCGTATAAATATTTAAGTTTCAACGGCCAGCGTTTAAGTAAGATTTTACTTTAATTATGAACGAATTTAAAACGTAAGCGGTATCCGTATAAAATTTTAAACAGCTAAGATCATTACGTAACTTTCCGGGACTTTGTTGATCTCACATGATACGTTAGTAAAAAACGATATCTTATATATACGTTTTCAATTCGTCGGAACAGAGCGTTACGTACCTGAAATAAAAGACGAACACATTATTTTTAACTTATTTAATCAGAGACGATAAAAATTTATATTTTTAAAATAATTAACATTGAATGCAATTGAAATTTTGACTCAATAGGACTGAATATCTTTATTTAAAATAATTTTATTTATTTTTAAATCAGGAAACAAAGAAAAGTCAATTATCGTCTAAATAAAGTATTGTTTATTAGTCTTATCAAAATCCAAAGAAGCTTTAGGAAGACGAGCACTTTTTGTTTCGTTGAATTAAGTTTTTTCATAAAGAATGTAAGCCAAATGAGTATAAATACATACATATGTATATATATTAGGGAGTTATAATGAAAATGATTATTAATGATACCAAATTTAGTGGCTGTATAAAAAATCAAAATACTGTAAGTTGTATTTTCACAAAATTATCACGATACGATTCACTCAATACGAGTGAGGTGAGTGCAGTCACTCGTAAGGACCCGCAAAACGACCCAACTGGTTGTGACGGCTAAGAAACTAATCATTGCTAATACGAATTAGTTTTGCATTTATTTGTTAAATGATACTTCAATTTATTTTTAACTTAAATATAAACGTAATAATTACAAAGAGTTATAAAATTAGGTACATATTAACAACATTGAGCATATTTACAATTCAAACTAATTCACAGCAAAGCAATTTCTACCTTATTATTAGTCGTATTAATGAATGGATATTAAAATTTGAATATAAACAATTTGATATTAATTACCTCATCATTCATCAAAAGCCTGCGTCACATTTATACCAGTCACTAATTACTGCAACAACTTTGTTTACGTAGAATTATTTAGCGGAAAAACATTTGAATGCGCTGTTGTTAATATTATGGTTTAGTGTTGTACTAGTATTATTTAGTTCACTTAAAAAATGCTTGAAGAGAACAAGATCATAAATTTTGTTCAAGATTCCATTGTTTTTGGGTTACCGAAGTATTAAAATGTATAAGCCAAATTCCTAATAAAAAAAATGTTAATATCGAAGCAATAACAACGCCATGGCTATTACAGCCACAATATAATTCTTGACAAATTAGATTTTTGCTAGGTATCGCTGGCTTAGACGAAATTACAGCTGACTTTGACTCGAGTGCAGGCTTTTAAACGTGAATTAGAGGCCGCGTCGCTCAAGCGTTAATGGCGTATTATGACGGAGTGAGTGTCGCTACTAAAAATCATGTACCCATTTTAGTTTTTCAACGTTAAAATTTTAATTGCACGATAATTTAATAAGAAAGTGAATTTCAAATGCCGTCAGATTAAATAGCCTTATTTACATCTATCATGCGATGACGCTTAGTTTAAATATTTAAAATGTTCGGGTTCGCTTTGAAGGTAGCTAAGCAAATAAACCTTTTTAATTTTTCACATAATAACATACCAGCGTTGACGAGTCATGTTAATACGTGGGGTCCAGGCAGGGAAATAATCATGCCTGCCATCTGCCGGAAGTTTTACAATGTTTATGAGCTCCATCGGGAAGCGGATATAAATACCAACGTTTCGATGTATTACGGCTTCGGAACAAATGTTTGTGGTAATTAACCAGCTAGTTTAATAGATTTGTTCATTTTAATAGGACAATAATTTATAACCAAATATATTAATAATCTCACGAAACGCTAATTGATTACACAAGTAAAAATATTATCTGAAATTGTATATCATTGAATAGAATTTAGTTCATCAGTTTTTTTATAATATTATTTAAAATATTCCTCTCATGAAAGATATGTTTTGATATACAAAAACATCAAGACGAACTTCGCTATAATTCCACTACTTGTGAAGGCTGAAGAAAATTATTGGAAATCCAGCATTAATCCACGATTTTGTCGGCGATGTTTCCATACTATGTACGATTTCCAAAAGAAAGCTACTTCGAAAACTTTCAACCAACTTTGCGTGTAATCTTACTTATAAAAATAAACTTTTGCATTAACTGATTTTGAATCAGAGGTAAAACTTTAGGTAGGCTAACCCATACCATTCGTGTCTTTTAGAAAGTCAAAGAATCAATCACACGGAAAATAGAAACAAGTAAATATACACTTTGGTAGTTTTGACTTGATAACTATAAGTAGACTCAGGGGCGTAAATTTATAGAAGAGTTCGACAAATAGCGTGGAAGTTGTTAGATAAGAAAGGCTTTTCTAGGCTCGACGATCTGAATAAGTGTGCTTACACGTATTTTGTTTTAATGTTATCATACCTTTTACATCTTTCTGGAATTTAATTATCTTAAACTTTGATTTCTTCTAAAAAGAATATTCTGTTTTCTGAATATTTTAACTATACATTTTATAGTGTTTGAAGACAGCGGATCTTTGAGATTTTTAAGGATTTAATGTATATATTAAGACGAAAACTTTTGTACATTCCATGGATTCACAATAGGGGTGCTGGGTCCATGTTTATCCTTAGGTTCTTTTTACACAAACATTTTTTAAATAATATTATTTGTGTAAAAAGCTTTTCGAATTATTTTAAATTAATTAGCGAATAATTTTGACTTTGATATCCGCTTGTCTTTTCATGATCTCATCCAGGTCAGACAAGTAGGTCATATTTATATTCATTTTTGTTTTTTTTCCTGCTTAGGGGAAGATAAAAATTTATACAATTTTTTTTACAAACCATGTCAAAAGTACATAATCTCATGCATACTTCGAGTAAGTGCATGCATTCTTATAACTGTACGTCTGCAGAGTTTAAAAACTTTTAAAAGAATGCCTATTAGTCACGGTAATATTTAAAGTATTACATTTTCAATTTCTTTGATTTTATCTGAAGGTAATTAATATTTTTTATTCAGCCCACCAATATCCTCTTAGTGGCCGGGGCTGTTTTCAATTACATTCGCTATCAATTTTGATTATCTCAGTTCGAAACGTTTTACCGTTTCTTTAAAACTCTTTATATTTAGTTATATATTCTTATTTACAATATATTGTATGTTGTGTATAACATCTAAAATTTCTTAAGAAACATAACTTTGTTCGTATATTAATCTATTAGGTTTTTGCAAAAAAATACAATTTCTTTTTTTATACTGATCCGTTTTATAACTTAAATTTCATTAAAAAAATTATTTTAAACCCAAACTTTTTCAAAACGTTTATGGAAATGTATTTTAACACGTTTATTTTGTAAGATGTTCCTAAGAGACAGTATGAAAATTCTTAACATTTCACTATAGTTAACATATTAATTATTAGAAAATAATAAAATTCTTCTTTTACCAATATCTTTAACCACAATACCGCATAATCGCTACGGGGCGTACTTCAAGTGAAAAGAGGCTTGATCTTCAAAAATTTTACTCCCTTTTTGATACAGCGTTCGAGACTATACGTGTCGTACTTCGA
Source organism: Danaus eresimus (assembly GCA_018231745.1). NCBI lineage: Eukaryota > Metazoa > Arthropoda > Insecta > Lepidoptera > Nymphalidae > Danaus > Danaus eresimus. The sequence goes on along the minus strand of DVQP01000941.1, from coordinate 3,623 downwards.
CTGCGCTGAGTGTAATTAAGGTGCAAAGATATCCGAAGTCTGCCGACTAGGGGAGCCTTAAGAGCTCTTCAATGGTCGCCTGTATACTCAAAACCGATGGGTATTGCGTAGGTTCCATTATTACTTCGTTTTTTTTAAGTTCAAAAGATTCAAAGAAAAATTAATTGGGTTTGATATATATTTAAAAATAAAACAATGCTTCGATAGTCTAAATTAGTGCTGTGATAAGTATTAATTTTTGATTTCAACAGTCGTGAGGCGTTGATTAAATTAATGTCTCCTGAGAAATTCTCTGTCTCGGAAAAACAACCGCCTGATCGCATGTTTATTGAGAAATGCCAAATTTCAAAGAGCTACAAAACAAAACCACATTGGAACTATTGAACTAAAGTATTTCTTCTCTCTAAGGATGCTAGTGGTGGAACCCTTGTCTGTGTTAACCGATCACACCCTTAAGGCTCCCCGAATTACTGTCCGGACTGATTACTGGCCCCTTCACCCCACTCCCCTTTGCCCCGTCTTCCATATACCTCGCTTGCCCCAAGCCCCGCGTCAACTATTATTTGTGTTTGCTACTTATAGTTTGTTAGCTGGGAAAGTTCGTCAAACACCAAGCCATTTTATTAAATGTACGAAAACTCCTACAAAACTCTAGTATTGCGCTCTGGGATCATTCATTAATACTATTCGATTTACTTGATTCAAATCTTGATTAAATTCGACATCTTTGATTGCTTCAATAATTATATTGTCAAATCAATTTTCTTCATGAAGGTTTTATAACTACCAAAATTCCAGCAAAACTTTACCTGATCAGATAATAGATTGATAAAGTTATGCATATACATGACTGCTTGGTCTATATGTCTTAAAAAAATATTTTAAACACATAATATATATATACAGTATTCAGAAATAGAAGTTCAAAAACCAATATTATAGCAAATAAATAGACTATAGTAAATTTAGCTTACAAGAGTTATGTGAATTTTATAAAATAAATATTTTCACTTCAATACGTCTCGCTGTAAACCGATAAAAATAAATTTCAATGGATACTAAACTCGTTTCATTAAAAACGTAGGGCATATTACGGTATCTGTTAAAGTTGTTTTTTAAATAAACTCTTGTTTTTTAAATAAATCTTACCTACATTTAATGTGTTACATTTCTGGGAATTCCTTCAAAATGTTTGCTCATTGATGCGAAACAAAATCATCGCTCTAAATATGCCTCTTCACACAAAGCGTGGACATATATTTACATATACTTCCTTTTCATAATGTTTACTAACTTAGATGTATATTGCCTGAAGGATATGTAATGGCATTTAAATTTCACCAGCGAAAACAAGCGATGTAAGTGAAATAAAATAAATGCGACGTTCATAATACATGGTATTACTGGTTAAGCATTTAAGAATGTAATAATTGCTCTGCTGATCGAAATGTCATGTGGTTTCAATATATTATTGTCAATTCAAAAATATAAAATTGTGCACCACAGCAATATATCATGGATTGTCATTAATACCGCTCCCGCATAATTATCCAGTGTTCGAATTAAACTCACTTTAAAGTTATTATGGAAGCACCTATCTTCCGTTGTATAACTATCACGGTCGTTATCGCAAAAGTACGGTGGGCGCATGACGGACTTTTACATTTATTCGAATGCAGTCTCTGTGATCTATATATTAAGGTATATGTTTAGGTGAACACATTATACCTATGAGTTTCAGTGTTATGCTATCTTTGTTGTATTCAAGTGCTTAAACCATTAAAAATCATGGCGTTTAATATAAAGTTTGTGTTTGTTGTTTACCCCTATATTAAACATTTTGATAATTTTTGCATTCATTAAAGATTATTTACATATTAAAATTGCATGAAAGATTTACAGACAAAAGTTTTTTTCAAATGTATTGTAGGCATAAAGAATAGGCAGTATAAATAATAAATAAAAGATGTTTTTTTTGTCTGTTATGTATTCCTCAATTCAAGCAACATAGTTTTTGAGTCGACTGAACAAAATTTTCTTTTATTACGAAAGAAAAGAACATTTTTGATTATAATTAATATTAAACTGAGTGATAAATACAACTTTACACCGACAGATAAAGTAAACATTTGGTTTGTTTGTAGTGAATATTAGTTAAATAAAAAAATATATGAGATAAATACAGAAGTATTTTAAGCTGTTTTTACGTACTGAAAAGACGAATATAATACTATAACTTCCCACAGCGTCTCTTGTTCACTTGATGAAGATCTGATTATTTGTGTACAAATTATCATTTATGTAGTTGTACCATATCTAAGTTGTATTAATATCAATTATCCTTAAAATCCGTTCGATATATTATAAATACCTGAAATGTTAATATATGTATTTTCCTTCTACGTACTTTTTAACTAGAATATTGGAAGAGTTATAATATGAAAAATTATCATCAGGTTGTGTAAACGATTTCTGGAGAAGGTTTGTGGGACACGGACGCTATAGAAGATTGTGAGTGTAATCAGTTAATGCTTTATGAGGTTTAACTCGTAAGCGATTGGAAAATGTTAACTTATAGAGACGTAAAAATAAATATACCTTATTTTTAACATACACTCCAATTAAAAAGTTATATTAGAATGGAATATTTTCTTAAGTTACAATAATTAAAAAAAATAAACGGATATGGTAAAAGTATAAAACAAAAAGGGAAAAGTCAAGTAAAATAAAGTCAGATTTAAATATAATCCACAGCTAGACAACCTTTTGTCGGCAAACAAAAAGTTCAGAATAGCGTAAAAATATTATAACTCAATCGTATATTCGCTTAAAAACCATTGAAAATAATGCGGACATGCCACCAACAACGCATAGCGACCCAAAGTAAAAGTAAGGTGCACATTTAAAAGATAGATGGCACCATTCGGATAATTCTGTTATCAGCTCGAGGGCGTCCCGTTTGTACTTATTCGACCGTTTTCTACGGGGAATTTTCATAACATTACTTTTTTATCATTTTTCCGTTTAAAAAGCAACTAAATAAATATGATTTCATCCAGCTATTAAAGGCAAAGAAGGATTCTATGCAAAATTTATATATAATATACATAAATGGCTTATATTTAAAGCATTATGTGTATTTTGTGTCATCTTAATCTGTGGTTTTAAAATGGTAATAATGGTATATACTCGTATATATGAACAATATTTCTTTGAAACTGAGTCATATTTTTTGTCAACAGTGAGAGATATATTTTATTTACATTTCATCAAATATTGAAAATTAAAATACATATTTTTATATTTTAAAAACTTAATAGCATGTAACTGATTAAATATAATCAAACCAGTTTCCAGTGTTGATATTATAAATACGGGAGTTCATCCTGAATATTTATACGTGAAATGTTACGTTGATTCTGCCATATTTGTTACGGACATATTTTAATCATCGTAAAAACCATCGCTGGCTTTATTAAGACCACTCCTTCTGCTACTAAATCATAAAAACACCTAAATAGCTACTGATATGGGTAAAATCAATAATTTCGAACCATATTTACTGCGGGTTTTGTTCCGATATCTCTTAATATTTTATGATGATTTCTGATAATGTTATTTAT
>DVQP01000940.1:0-18217 GCA_018231745.1 Danaus eresimus | reverse complement strand
AAAAAAAAACGAAAAGTTTCAATTAAAGTCTTATTTAAAATATATTTTTGTAACGAAACAATGGTGAGGTCATTAAGGTTGCTAAGAAGTTAATTATACAATAAAATATAAATAAAATCACCTCATCTCTAATGTCAAAGGCATCGACCAATCCCACTGCATTTGGTCGCAAAATCTCCAATAGAGCTTCATATCGCCTTTGCAATGCTTTGACATCTCTCTCCGACATTTTAGTATACTATAAAAATATAATAAAATAAGCAAACAAGAAACTTAAACAATTTTATATACTCATAATCTTTTCGTCATATTTGTAGTTATTTATATGTAAAATTAATATTAAACAAATATTGAAATTGGTAATAATTTATAATATCTTACAGAAAATAAATCAGATTCGAACAAATATACAATTAAACATATCTTTTTTTAAATAAATAGGTGAAATTATATAACATCCTAAAGCATTTATTTTTTTATTAGTTTAGAAATAACTATAATGTTCGTTATACTCTGTGACCAAAATGTCCGGTTAAATGTCACTGATAATACGATGTCCGTATAAATCAGCTGTAGTCGATCGTTAGTTTTTTCAATTTCGATACGGACCATTGACCTCATACATATATAACTGTAACAAACAGTGTACGTCGGGTCAGGATGTAAAACCAGCAGCATTGTTTAAGACTAGCTGTTCCCTGCGGCTTTGTCCGCATATTAAATCCACTTTAAAATACCCGTTCTCATACTGACGAGGTTTCGTTTGATTATTCGACGATCCTTTAATCGGATCTTGACATATTGACAATACAATCTCGGTTAAATGTTATTTTGACTTAAAAAAATATTTTACATTCAGTCTTCAATAAAGACAGTCTAAAAAGGACTAAACTGCTGTTTAAAAAGTATATTTAAAGAAATTGTAAACTTTCTTTTTTAAATGTCGGTAAAAATATCCTATTTTGTACATTATTACTTTACCTACTTGCGGATGAAATTTTTAAACCATTCCAGAGATTAAACTTAAATATAAAACTTAATAAACAGACAGACCTAAACTTAAAAATTACAGTTTAGACGTAAATATCATATATATCAAGGTGTCGTATTCGTTACATATGAAACGGTTAATTTGAAATTACAAACAGACATTACAATTTTGTTTATTAATATACATTTGTTGAGGCTAGCTTATATTAAAAAAGTTCACGTCACGTCTAAGCCGAGCGATGTTTCATGTATCAGAAATACGTTTTAGACACAATTTTATTTTGCGAAACAATTAATAAAGTTTGGTTAATTGGTGGTTTTAAATACGGATTAAAAACAATTTTTTATTTCCTGAATGTGTATATGTCAGGTGTCATATTAGGTTATTTACAAAACTATAATTCAGTAAACACGTATCTATACTCTATAGTCTATGATTCGGTATAGAGATAAAAACAAAACACAAAGAAGTAATTTAGATGCAGTCAAATAATAAGCGATGGTTATATCGATTACAATGAATCACGAAATAATCGCGACCCATATCGATAAATCGATTTTTTGTTGTCAAGATCATGTTTACGGAAAAAAATGATGTTGATGCTAGTGACCCCGTTATGTTACGCTGTAAAAAAAACTAAACTACGCAGCACTGATATATTACTCATTCCAAGCCAGTATCCTTTGACTTTTATATTAAAAGTTTAAAAAATTAATGTTTCATGTCTCTAAATTAAAAGATAGATGAATTGATGTCTGTGATTTGACAAAACAACTCGCTAATTAATAACTAACACGGACTATAAAATATACTTTATGACAAATTAAAGATTTAAATCCTTAAGCTTGATTAATCGAATAATATATGTTATATTAATATTATATTTCTACGGTTATATTTATGATTCACACAGCTGCGAATCGTCTTGGAAATATGTATTAATTATTTTTTATATTTATTTTTCTGTGATATTATAATGATATAAGAAATATCATATAATATGTATATATATATTAGTTTTAAAATATTGTTACCAAAAGTAAATCGCCAACTTTCTCCAGGCACCAATACACCATATATAGCTCTAGGAGTTGATGCAGAACATCTCTCAGGGCTGATGAGACATGGCGTGCCTGCTTTTCGACTTGTTTTTTGTATATTGATAGAACTATAGCCCTGCCATGTGCCTACGGTAACAAACAATATAAAAGGCTTATTAAAGTCGCCATGTAAGTTTAAAAACGTTTAAGATTTTTTCTTATGTTTAAATTTATATTCAATTAAAAAACTATGTATTGTACAGTCAATAATAAATACCTCAGCCGCAGCTATCAGTTGTACCGAAGTCTTGTTCCAGGCGTCTTCGTAGGTTAAACCAGAATTCATGTATTGCTCAAAACTAGCCACGCTCGATGCTAGTTTGCTGTCATTTAGAGGTAACTTATTAGTATACTTATTGTTACAATTATAAAAGCTACCAAATTCTAACATACCTTCTAGATACAATCTGGAAATTTCTAACTATTCCATCCAGTGAGGCGTCCCATTTGGCTGCTAGTGTTTTATTTCCAATGTATGACATTGATGAACTCAAAGGTTGACCCCTAGCGGCTCGGTCCCAAGCTTTTACAAGAGACCTTTATGTATTTTTTTTATAAACGTTATTAAGTTCATTAAAACAGTTTTGGGATTAAGTGAATTAAAAATAACAATAATACATTTTAAATAAAATCGTTACAATAATTTCAATCTTAAAAAAAAACTTTTACAATATCATTAAAAATATGTTCAAAGTAGAGCAATTATTAGACTTATACGTATACGTATATCTAGTATAGGATATTTTTTTATTCAAACTTCTTGAATTTTATCCTTATACTCCATTAATTTCTTGAACACTGTTACATGCATTCAAGAGCCATAGAAATATAAATACATCATATGTAAGCACACATCAGAAAAGAAATATATATATACCTGGCTACTTGTAACAACAGCACCGTGTTCTCTCCCTCGTAGGTCATGGTCGCAGTGCATACTCCATACAGCTGCGGCAGGTTTGAAGACAGCATGTACCCGTGACCGCCGCAAGCCCGACGACAGACTTCCACCAGGGACGTACACTCCGACGAGCTCAACACTTTCAGAGCGCAGGCCAGCACGTGCAGCTAGTACAAACAACAGACACTAGATATGGCCTGAGTGTTCGTATTGCTTGTAAAACACATGGATTATTGGCGTTAGAAAATACACAATTACTTATGGACAATACGTGTACATAAATTGTCATCATAATTCTCAAATATCATACCTCTGGCAATGTGTCCAGTTGACCCTTAGCGATGTTCTCTTTAACAGCGTCAGACACGTCGTAGAGCCAACGAACTGTAAAATGATAGGCGTGGCTGGTAGCGATAGCTATCATCAGCTTGTGCTGCTGCGTCACGTAGTCCAAGATTTGGGGTTCCGGTTCACTGTATCCAGTATTAATTAAAAATAAAAGGACCAAAAAAATATGGGCAAGTACAACTATTAAACAACAAAGATGAAATTATGTTATAAATTGAAAATAGAACTTTACATGTTAGTTGTTATTTCTTAACTGAGTATTGCAACAAGTAAGTTTCTATACCCAGGTTTCAGTTGCGATTGTCTCCGGACAGCAGCATATCTCACGGCGATGGTCGCTGCTGACGACAAATACTTGGAGACTGCATTCACGATCAGCACACGGATATTCACCATCGTGTTGTACGCTAACTTGCTGTTTGGGGACGCAATAAATGTTCCATCCTTGAGAAGAAAATTGTACAGCAACGTTACACATCTTTGATCCTAGCTCTAAGTACATTCAATTTAAATTTGATTTACCTTCAATACTTGCGCATTTTTCATGAGCATTCTGTCCCGCGGTATTCTCACATTTTCAAAACCAAGAAATCCATTGTTGACTGTGTTAAAACCCAGTTTGGGCCCAATTTCCCCAACTTTTATCCCGGGGAGCGGCATGTGTGTTTCTTCATCCCTTAGCTGTACCATAAAAGGTTGCATGCCATAGCACTTGTCCTTTATATAAAGTTGTGCCATAACAATAGCATAATTTGCTGTGTGAGCCACTGAAACAAAATTAGTTCATGAATAATTTGGTTTTTGTAGGATTTTGTTTATTATTTCCAATTCAACATTTGAATTATCTAGAAATCATGTGCTTACGTCCTCCAGGCCACCACTTATAAGAAGTTAACGTCGGACTATGCAAAATAAATTGTTCAGTTTTTTCATCATAAGTTGCGCGTAATTCTAAACCTCTCAAAAAAGTCCCATGGCCCAATTCAGTCTGTAAACAGAAAAAATACGCTTATTTCTCATTTATCTCTACAAAAATTTAAAATTTTTTAGAAATGTTCTTGGGTAAAGGGAAGGAGGAACCTGGGTTTTCTAACCTGAGCATAGGTCCCTATAATTTCCATACTTCTTCCCCTTTTAAGCCAATATTCCTGTTGTTTCTCATTTGCTTGTCCTTCAATTGCCATCAAGAACATGCCCGCGTGGAGCATCATTGGGGAGTTATCTTTCGTAACAGCTAATGATACCGTATCACGAAGAGTTGCTCTAGAAGGCAATATTGTGTATATATGTTATTGTCCAGTAATGTATACAGTTCCTTTAGTATTTAACCTGACACTCACATGGTACTAAATCCATGAAGGAAATAGAAATGCTAATAATTTTTACGCAATGAAACAAACAAAACATTCTGTTGTTCAATACTTCATATTTTAATATAGCTATAGTAAAGAATACCTACTTAATCTTTTCGTCAACAGGTTTGTCTCTCAGACCATCATACTCTAAAAGGATTCGATGCAATTTTACACATTTTCGTATCACGTTTTCATACTTCTCCTTGTGACTTAGGTATTCTTCTGGTATCTCATCCAAGAGACCCTCGGTACTGAGAACTTTTTCTTCTAGAAACATCATTACATAATAATTATAGAAGCATAAAACAATTTTGTGCCTGTTAAAAACAATTAATATAATGGCGGTGACAAACATTGCTATCAATATTTATTAGGCACTTTAATGCATTGTAATCTGACGTAAAAATATAAATTAACATATCCAAGCTGTCAAAATCGATGGAAGTCAATGGCAGGACACTGTTTTTGGCAAAAAAACTCATTCATTACCCACATTTAGAAAGTTATTGTTCAACATACCTAAATCCCTTCTTCGTTTAGTGTTTTCATAGCCGTCGTCTAACAAATGAGTCAGTTCTTCTATATTGAAGGAGCATTTTGCTCTCTCTTTTCTTAAATCCTCGTTCTCTGTATTCGTCGACATGTCGCTTTTACGACTCGCCGCGTACGTACTGGAAGATTACGTACGATAAATAAACTTGACAGCAGATTGAACATTTTAAAAAGCATCAACAATGACGCAGCTATGCTATCTTAATAATGATAATGTTCTTGATACACGAATTGCTTTAAGAAATCCACACTGTATTTATGATCAATGATTGTTGTGCGGACATATTTTTATGAAGCGCATTTAACCTTGAAAATACCTAGAACTTACAAAATATAGACATTGAAATAATATATTTTTTATTATTATAAATGACAATAGTTATTAACTAATTCATTTGTTACATAGCGTCACAGATCAAAGGAAGGTAAAATGCGTGTTTAAAAATGAATAATTATATGTTCTTATGTATGTACATCGTTACTCCTTATGTTAAACATAAACGAATAAAATAACGAATGATAAATATTATTCATGTTATTAATGGCTTGCAATATCATTTATTAGCTATAGATAAAGAACTTATCTTGAATACATAAACGGCGTTTAGTGCAGTGTTAAGATTAAGTTGTGTTTGAAAGTAGAAAGTGCATAATGTTATATAACAGATTAAAAGTACTTTCTCAAAAAAACAAAGGACAAAACAACTCATATTTTTCAATGTTGTCACTTTATGACTATAGTTATTCCCCTTTATTGGCACCAAATAATTTAATATTATAATTTTACTGTCACTCTATATTTCTATAACACCACATAAATGATTATCTTAATGCTTTTTTTAGGACATAAATAGAATGATAGGTTTCTGAATCTGTTCGCTTCAGGGTACTTTAATAAACTGTTTTATATCAAACTTTAAACGGTCGGTTCAACTTGAGGAAATCGTACATTTCGACACAATGTGTACAAACCTTCCGTTTAGTTTCAACAGTTACGATTAAATTATTATTGGCGATGAGATTTAAAATGTTATATGAAAATATGAATTTCATACATTTCGGTGACTTTCATATGCAAAGAAACTTTAATAAACTAGAAAAATTTTAATGAATGTTTATTGTTAAAAATTAACATCGTTTCACTGAAATTATAGGAAATTATATAAGTACGTAAGAAATGTAAGTTTAAATATTTATGTCTGTCTTCTAGAATGGTTTGACTGATGGAATGAAAAATGGAATTCCATCAGGTAGGTAATGTCATAAGGAGATTGGAGTACTATCTATCCGATTTCAAGAAGACAGATGTTCTCATATCGACTATATAACTCCTTCAATTAATGACAACTTTTGAAAAAACAAATTAATCGGAATATTGTCCTGGGGTAGCTATTCTCACCTAGTCAGAATATGATAGAGGGGCCTTCGAAATAAAGAAACACTCCGCGGCACATTCTATTAGAATGTAATCTCATAGATATGATAACACGTGTCTATAAAGCGCTAAACGTGTTGTTGGTTACAATAAAAGCCTCAGGGAAACGCAAATAAATAAAACGCTGTCCTCTAACACACTTAACATCACAGTAATAATAACAACTACTTATACTACTGCGACCATTGGTTCACTGACCTTAGCGTCAACAACTACACACGGCACTTACAAAAGGTTATCATATTTTCAACCGTAACGAAACCAATATAAGAGCGTAAATTGAACACACACCTTGAATGCTCTGTACTTTCGGGTACCAGCTAAAGTGTCACAATGTTATCCGTCTAGCGATACTTGCAGCACATTCGGAAATATTCTACTATTTTATTTACAAGAAACATTTCAATATCAATATTTATATCTTCGTAAATATATTATACTTGATTTATTTCTTTCAATAACTCATGCATTGAAACAAATTTTATTAATTGACCACTGGACTCTGTCTCCTCGGTGGAATATGAAATCCCATAATTGCTTAATTCATTATATATACAGTATACCTGCTCCTAGACAGAAACAATAGCAATATTCTCGTCGAATACCGAATAAAAACAGATTCCACTATATTAATACACAATACTGATATTTTAATTAATAAACCATTATTAGCTGAAATAACTAACGGAAGTTGTAAATCTAGAAGACGTTTGTCTGACAAAAATATTGGATACAATGTACCGAGTGAAACTTTACACGGTAATAAGTAGCAAAGTAAAATTTAACAAAATTATTTATGTTCATAAATGTTTCGCCTTCATGGTTTTAATTGAAACCAAATGTCAAGCCAAAAACATATGTATGTTGATCTTTAACGAAGTTTTAATATATTTAAAAAATGTTACTTTTATTTGGAGAATACCCCAAGACACCGTTCATGAAATTCCTATAAGAATTTACACCTAAATTATATTAAATGCCCAGTATAATGGACAGAAAACAAAATTTTTAAAGGTTTTTTGTTTTGGTTTTTTATTGGTCATATGTTTGAGAATGTGTGATTTTTATGTGTTTGTGATTAGAGAGGAGTTCCATCTGTAAAGCGTTTGAAGCTTAAAATTAAATTACTAGAAAGTACTACTGACACAGACAGCTACGCTTGTTGAAATAACTTAATTAATCGACATCCTTTAAAATGTTTTATTTCTTTATTTTATTATATTTTTATAACAAAATTTACTCATAATGTTTCTTTTTTTACACGATAAACCAATGTTAAATAAATTTTTACCTCATCTGTTTACACATAAAAATAACAGCCTACCAGTGATATGTAAACGAAATAACTAACGCATTATGTTTTCTTCTTCGTGATATTTTTCATAGCTTGCCTTGAAGCAATGGTTTTATGTATTTATAGAAGCTCTGATTGACGGGCTCTACGTTCATGGGATTATTCTCAGCCTGTTCCATAAGTCGTTCGTACACCCTGCCATCGTAGGCGCCAAGAGACGAATGCAAAATCTGAAACGAGATACCATAGTTGAATTTACTAAATGAAAATAACTGTAACTATTCACAAGTGATTTTTATGGAAAAGAAAATTTGGTAGACTTAACTTCTATGTGTCTAGTCTTCATAAATGTTAAAATATAGTAGATATTTAGATTGTTAAATGAGTATGAACAAAAATCACTATACCTCATCCCTTAAATCAAAGGCATCAACAAGAGCAACTGCATTCGGTCTGATTTGCTGCAATAACTCCTCATATTGGCGTTGCATAAAATCTATGTCCTTTTCTGATATTGAGGAATACTGAAAATTATCGTACATGTTGTTTTTAATAACTTAACATGTATGTTTTATTAACACCTATAATGACTTAGCTCTCCAGTATTTTTTTACCCGCAACAAATCTCCTGTTTTCTGCAAAGTCCAGTAAGTTAGGTACAGTGTAACTAGTTGATGCATTACGAGCTTTACGCTATCACTTGAAGACTTCGTTAGTCTTCTTACTTCGTTCCAATAGGTCTCCAAGAGAACGGAACGACAATGTGCCTATTAGACAGTATATTACGGAAATTAAATACAATGACTGCAATGTAGATTAGAAAAGATAGAGATATTGAATCAGGTTTTTATTACCTCAGCTGCCTCCACTAGTTGGACAGTTGTCAAAAGCCAGGCGTCTTCATAATCAAGGCCACTTTTCATTCTGTCCCTGATATTTTTCACACACAAGGCTATTTTTCTGAAAATTCATACCTTAAAATGCCTGATTTAATAATTTCCTATTTTAAATTTTTCCACAACTTACCCTGCCGAAACTGCTTGAAAAGATTTAATTATGCCCTCATTAGAGCTCTGCCAAGCAAATTTTTCGTCTTGAAAACTTCGACTTATATAAGAAACAGTTGGTGTTACTACCTTGCCTGCCTCGGCTTGTTCCCAGGCTTTAACTAAAAACCTGAAATTCATTTTTTTCTTCTTATTGTCGGTTTACTTCACAGAAACACAGGTCTAAATAATCTTAAATTTGCTTGTACCTCGCGGTCTGCAATAACAATATAGTATAGTCTCCTTCGTAGGTCCTAGTGGCGGCTACAAAAGAGTATATGTACGGCAAGTTAGAGGAGAGCATGTAACCATGGCCACCGCAAGCATATCTACATTGCTCTATAAGTAATGCAGCGTCTGACGTGCTCACTGCTTTCAAACAACTTGATAAAGCGTGGAGCTGGAACATTAAGTTATTGTTTCTAATCAAAAATATAAAAATCTGACAATCAATATTCACTTAATTTTTGGGAATTAAGCTGTATAAGTACCGGAAAAATTATGGTTATAAAATTAAAGTATTTATTTAGTTTAAAGTAAAGGATCATATCGATAGAGACGTTTTTCTATCAAAAGTACAGAAGCGTAGAATTCATTACATCTCCTTGGAGAACGTCTTCAATTTTGTTAGTTTGAAACTCATTCAGTTCATGCCTGAGAAGTATGTTTCTAAAATTGACGAAATCTTTGGGTCTTGAGATGTTATCCAAGTACAGAGGCAGAATTTGAAAATGAGTAAATTATAAGGAAACAAACTGAATTTCCAGAAGGCTTGCTCTATCTGCTTACAGAGAAAATGAGAATATTTTCTTTATTTAAGAAAACACAATTGAATTTCCAAAATGACCACCGTTCTTAAATTTGGTAAGTGCTTTCTCAAAACTAATTAAATAAAAATTACATCACCAGTTTAAACTCTAATAGGGTTTGGTCCTTGCATTTTACGTATTTTAGTGACCGTCACACTAAATAAACGTAGTACGCCTTTTTTGAGATATATAAACGTTCTTTAGAAAGGTATTAATTAATAAATATACATTTATTAATATTACTCATAAGTGATGTAGCGATTATTATCTTTAGATTAATTCAATACAATATAACAATATGGAACGATAATTCGACATACACCAGAGTCGTTTAGAAGTCATCGACATTATCTGTATGTTAATTAATGACGTCAAACAAACAAACGACATTCGATGACATTAAAATTTAATCAATTACCTCAGGCAAAGTACCCACGTCACCTTTCTTCATATCAGAAAGTACAGACTTGAAAGTGTTCCACAACCAGTTTGCAGCAAGTTGGAAAGCGTGTGCTGTTGCAATACCAATGAATAGCTTGTGCTGTTGTGTAGGATAATCCAGAATTTGCGGTTCTGGTTCACTGTTGGAGAATATCTTGAGAAATATACGTTACAAAGCAAACACCATTAAAATAAAAAGTGAGTTACTTTGGTCTCAATTCAGATTGTCGTCTCACAGCAGAATAACGTACTGCTATAGTAACAGCCTTAGACAGATTGAAAGCAGCTTCATTAACAAGAGTTACTCTTACAAAAACCATTGTTTGATATGTTAATTTACCGTGACGAGCTGGTTTTACGTATGTGCCATCCTGTTACCAAAAAAATAATGACCAAATTATATTCAGTTAAACTATAAATGTATCATTTTTTTTGTTTCTTTTACCTTTTGAACTTGAGCGTGCTTCATTAACATGTTATTTCGTGGTATCCTAAAATTATTAAAGCCCAAGAATCCGTTGTCAGCTGATGAGAAACCCATCCGAGGTCCAATTTCCCCAACTTTAATCCCAGGTAGCGGCATATGGGTATCCAAATCTCTGATCTGTACCATAAACAAGTGGGTACCATAACACACACCCTTTATGTACAGTTGGGCTACGACTATGCAGTGGTTAATGGTTTTCCCGACTGGAATTAATGCTCATTTCTAATGTATACTGTTATTTCAATATTAACAATTATCTATCTAATATTTTTGGAATGTTTGTAATCAGTCATAACTTACGTCCGCCGGCCCACCACTTGTGTGCTGTAAGTGTTGGAGTGTGCAGCACAAACTCCTCAGTGCTAGCGTCATAAGTGGCTGTTGTCTCTAATCCACGAATAAAAGTGCCATGACCAAGCTCTGTCTGAAATATTCAATTTTATTTTTGTTTCATTCTCATATTATCACACACTAAGTAGCTACTGTAGTTACCTGAGCGTAACCACCGATTATTTGTAAATCCAGAGCTTTAGGTAGCCAAGTCATCATTTGCTCAGAAGTACACTGTCCAATAATTGTGGGCACAAACATGCCTAAATGCAACAAAAATGGCGATATGTCCTTGAAAAGAGCATCCGCTATTCGACGAATTGCAGGAGTCCTATAACAAGGACACGTAGATAATACAAGAGAATTGAAGAGATACAAAACTATAATATATAAATAATATAGAAGAACTATGTTATAATCGTAATTATTTATTTAGAATGAATATAACGAATAAAATTAGTTCAACACAACACCTACTCGAAGTCTTCAATTCCCGTTATTTCTTGTAACTCAGTTTTCATTAGTTTCGAGAATAAACACGATTTCCTCACAGCATTCTCGTATCTCTCTTTCAGACTCATGCATTCCTCAGGAACATCGTCATAGCAGAGTCCACTTTTGAGTACAATGTCCTCTGTAATCAAGTAATCATTGATTTGAATAGGCATTATTCAAGCGCCATAATATATTATAACTAATACATATTCATTATTTTGAATATTTTAGACATGTAATGTACAATTAGTTTACGATTTCTTTGGATAAAGATAAAATTATGTTCTTTTTAGAATTAATTGCTTAATAACAACTTAATTTTAAAATAAATCTTTATAACACTTCAGTCGATTTATAACAAGAAGTGTTATAAAATATTTTTATACGAACCAATTTTTCTTCTCTGAGATGTTTTTTTCTTGCCTCCATCAAATATGTTAATGATCTCTTCGATGTCAAAAGTGCATTTCTGTCTTTCGATTGCAAGGTCTGGATTTAGTTCGTATTTTTTTGAAACCATTTTTTACAGCGGACACTGAACATGACACGTAGCACGGCGGAGTGTATCAAACTAATATTGTATGATAGCAAATACAACGAAATGCAAATAAAGTTTAAAAGTCAATCGTGAATCGAATACAATCTTCCCTCGTACATATGTATAACGTAATACATATGTAGGTATATATAGATTGCGTATACATATATGAGATTGCAATATTTTATCGACTTTTTCGTAATACCTTTGATAAATCAATACGTATTACAAAATAGTCAATAGCCGCGTCTGTCTGTCTGTCTGTTCGCGATAAACTGAAAAACTACTGCACCGATTATTATAAAACAGTTATCATCACTCGATAGCGAGATTCACGAAGAACGTTTTGGTTTATAATTTGTTAAATGTTTGTATTAATTTGTGTGTACATTAACAATATTTGTTGGAGATGTGATATCAGCCGTCTGAGAGCTTTTAATGATAACGCTGCCTAAATTCTTACAGATATAACAAAATAATATATGGTGGAATTGTGTATCTTATATAGGTCTACAGAAAAGACCGCGTTGGCATATGTCGTACCTTAAGAATAACATACTATATTCATTTTAGAACTTTTAAAAATTGACATTCCTAAATGGTTAAATGGGAAGCTGTTTGCATAACCACAGTATTAAGTTTTGAAGTCTACATATATCGGTATCTGTGAATAATTTTCAAATCATTTAAATCGGACGTACCATTTGGAAGTTATCATAATATAAGTTTAATAATTCTCAAAATCAAATAGGCTATTTTTTTTTTCTTAAAGAGCTCGTGCGAAGCCGGGGTTGGTCCCTAGTATTATATAAATGTATAAATTTTTTTATTATTATTATCTAAGGTAAATCCAAAAATTTGTTAATTACAAACCCAGAGATATTCTATTATTAAGAACGATAAAATTTTATTGCTTTTTTATAAATAAAAAATACTTATTTCAAAATTATGTAACATCAAGTTTGTTAAGATAACACAAGTCGTCAGAATTGAAAAAAAAAATTACACAAGAAAATATAAATGTTAAATTTTGTGTTTAAGAATAACTGGTTTCATATATTTGTGGAAACTTTGATTGACAGTTTCAGCATTCAGAGGACTCTTCAGAGCGTGATCCATCATCCTTTCATAAACCCGTCCGTCGTAAGCACCAAGAGTTGAACATAGGATCTGTACAAAAAAATAATATTATATTTAAATTTTTAGCGATTCATCGAGTGATTTTTTACGTAACATGAAAACTATCGTACCGATCGTAATAAAATTGTAACAGTAAATACGAAAATGGCTGTAAGTTTTAAAACATAATACCTAATACTACATGCTTAAGCTGTGTAAAATTATTCTTATAATAAATTATATCGATTTAAATAAATTGAGATGTGTAAGTTATGATAATTTTTTATGAAAATTTGTTGGATTCTGATATCTTTTATTATTTACCTCGTCTCTGATGTCAAAACTATCAACGAGTCCTACAGCGTTTGGTCTGATTAATGCTAGCAACTCCTCGTACCGCTCCTGAAGTTTTTCTAAATCATCTTTTGATATGGTTGTATACTGTGAATTAAAAATATATAAATAATCTCACACTGTTTGTATAAAAATGTAATGTTTATGGTCCCAATATTAAATATATACAAGTCACTAAAAATTAAGAACGCAACTGAACGTATACCATCTCATTGTCACTATAATAATAACTATAAAATAAACTAAAAACAAATGAATACTCTAAATACTTACGATTAATAGATCACCCCGTTTATCCAAAGCCCAATAAATAATGTACAATTCGGCCAGTTGTTTAAGCACCACAGCCAAATTATTGGATAACGTAGAAGAGACTTTATCAATTTCTACCCAAAACACTTCACAAAGCAGAGCCCGGGAATATGCCTGAAGTCAAAAATACAAAATAAAAATTGGTTGCAGTAAACTGAAAGGATATTCTAAGAAAAGTTTTAAGTATCAGTATATTTTACATATATTTTTCCATGTATTCAAACACACCTCACTCGCTTTTAGCAATTGTACAGATGATGAATTCCAAGCTTCCTCGTAATGTTGCCCCTTTGACACCTGCTTTTGTATAGAATCTGTGCACGTTTTAGTTAGCCTGTAAAAAAACATATATTCAAAATACTTAACGAAGTTAATTCATAAAGATGTACAACAATTCCGTCTCACCCCTCACCAATATTCAGTGACAGCGCCACGTATTTCGATACTTACTTCAACTTTAAGTAAATCCTTTGTATTTCTTAAGAAACATAGATTAAGTTGAGACGTATTTATTCAACCATCAAACATATATTAATCGCCTTAAATATACTTTCCGCGTGACTTTTAATCCAAGATTAAAGTTCATCGTAATTTTAAATCTTAAGTAAATATATTTACCCAGCAACGACCATTTTAAGTCCGTGGACGATTCCTTCGGGTGTGTTCTCCCATTTATTGTACCTCTTGTTGAAGTATTCTGACAGAAAACTAACAGTAGCTGGCAGGGATTCGCCTTCCATGGCGCGTTTCCAGCTTTTTATTAAATATCTAAAACCAGCATTACAACTAAACTTTATGTACGACTTAAAATTTTGACATTGTTAAATAAAAAGTTTGACATAACCATACAAGCGCAATTCAGTAATTTATATTAAAACTAATAGTTTCATATTATTTCAGACCTGGCAGTTTGTAATAAAAGCACAGTGGACTCTCCCTCGTATGTTATAGCAGCGGTCACGGTCGTGTACAACAAGGGCAGGTTTGAGGACATCAGGTAGCCATGACCGCCGCAAGCCAGCCGACATTGTTCAACCAGCCAACCAGCGTCCCTGGTGCTAGTGGCTTTGAGGCAGCAAGAAAGCGCATGTAACTGTCAAAAACATATATAGATTGTTGTAATAAACATAACATTGTATACAATCAACTTGACAATACAACCATTTTAAGAAATGAAATCCAATAAGATAACCCTCGTATAATTCAAATGAAACTAATATTTTTCTAATAAACCACGCGTGCTTTATTTATATACGTTTCAGCAAACCTGATCACGGAAGATCACGGAAGACGAGTTGTGAATATCTGTCAGTTAGACCAACTGAAACTTCAAAAGTATGTAGTTGTTACAAAAATAAAGCAAGCGTAGTTTATCCGAAAAATATTAGTTTCATTTAAATGAATAAAACTCCCGAAAATATTGGATGTCATTAACCATGATACAATTTATATACACTTATTAAACATCTTATTAATGAAAATAATCTTAAAAAATATAGTCGGCAAATTCACAAAATTTATAAAAATCATATAATACTAGGGTTAATATTTACTGCACATTTTGGTTTTCTGATCTAATGTCTATAGCTACCTCAGGTAAGCGGTCCAGAGACCCCATGCCAATATCTTCCATGACCCTCGAGTAGGTTTGCCACAACCATAAGCCACATATTTTGAAGGCATGACTGGTCGCTATTGATATAAACAGCTTATGTTGTTGGGTCACAAAATCTAATATTTGAACTTCTGGCTCACTGAGGAAATTTAAAAATATATATACTTTTGCTCTCACAAGTAACCTCAAAACCAACGATATAAATTAACTATCTACTGATACGTTTAACAAATTGGATATAAATTTGAGTATTTTGTATAGGCTCTATCATCTAGAGCTACAATGTAATAGACTACAAATAAAATATCATAGTGGAAATATTTATAGGTTTATAAAGAGCATATAGAATCATACTCGGGTTTTATATGCGACTGATGCCTCACAGCGGAATATCTGACGCTAATGGTGGCAGCTCGCGCCAACATATATGCCATGTCTGATAGAAGGTATACCCGCACAAACACCATCGATCCGTAATTTAACTTTTCGTTTTTGGTCACGTAGGTGCCATCCTGAAATTAAAATTTATAAGTAAATAGTTTCATAGATTTAAAAAGTACAATGTTTATCTGTGAACACATATCAAGAAACACCTGTGAAAGCGGCCTATAATTTACGTCAGCAGATATGGCTAATAACAGCAAATATGGGTTAATTGATTGTATTGATATGCGCTAACATACACAAACGGTGTAAACTATTTTATATAGGGGTGTTTTGGTATGAGTTCATAGCAAAAATTTGACTGCTTTCATATGGTCATTTGCAATACAGTTTGCCTTAGGAATACTTTTAATAGATGACAATATTCAGCTACACAGTTTGAACGTATTCAAAATTCAATATCCAAATTTAATGGGTAACATCCTGTCCACTTACTTTTAAAACTTGAGAATTTTTCATTAGCATATTATATCTCGGTATCCTAAAATTATGGAATCCAAGGAAACCATTATTCGCTGTGTTGAAACCCATCTTGGCTCCAATCTCACCCAATTTAAGTCCTGGTAGGGGCTCGTGGGTTTCAATATCGCGAATTTGTACAAAGAACAAATGGGGTCCGTGACATTTTCCGTTCACATAAAGCTGAGCCATCACGACACAATGGTTTGCGGTATGTCCCACTAAAAAAATTAATGTTATTTTTAGCAGACACCTTTTCTTGAAGACGTCCAGAATTTATTACTATCAGCTAATTTTTAACACGACAAATTGACATTCATATTATTCTTTAAGTCTCTAGGATTCTCAAAAAAACTGACTAATGAGGAATGAATCTAAGTCTACAGTTCTAACACTTACATCCTCCGGGCCACCACTTATAGGACGTCAGGGTAGGGCTGTTTAATACAAACTCATCAGTTTCCATGTCTAATGTAGCTGTCGTCTCAAGCCCTCTTAAAAACGTACCATGGCCGAGTTCAGTCTGAAGCGAAATAAGATATTATTTGGATATATATATAAATTCCTTTACAACCGCAAAAACGTGAGTTAGCTACCAACATCTGACTGTTTTGCCTTCTGCTTTATTTTCTATTTTATTATACTTTGATCAAATTCCATTTAGATTTTGTAAAAAAGTGACCCGTCAAGAGAAAATAGATAGTACCAAATTTTAATTAAAGTTTATGTCCTATTCGTACCTGAGCGTAAGTTCCGATAACGCCAGACCCGTGTTTCAGAAACTCCGCCTGTTGTTCCGGAGTAGCCTGGTTAGTAACCGCCGGTATAAATAGAGCGAAGTGCAGAAGAAAAGGGTTCATATTCTGCATAATTCCATCCGATATACGATATGCGTTGGATGGGCTGCATTAACAAAAAAAGATTTCTATTATTCGATTTTATTTTCAACAACTTAACGACCTCACTCATATTTTTATTTCAATAAATGAAATATCACTGCAATTGTGCTTACGCTTGGTGAGCTCTATGCTTTCGATCTCTAGAAAGTTCCGAAAATACGTCATAAAGTACGGAACCCTTGCGAATAACGTTCTCATAGCATTCCTTATGGCTGAGATATTCTTCTGGTACATCATCTTTCAATTTGTCAATGCTCAGCACCAAGTTTTCTGTAAATCAGTTCATGTTTTTAAGGTTTTCAATCTCATTAGTATTTTTTTGTTCCTAATCTCTTCCATAACTTGTGTTCTGCATTCCATTTAATTTAACACAATTTTATGTAAAATTTATTAAAGACATCAAATTAAACAAATAATTGAAGATATTTATATTTATAGACACTGATTTTTCATTGTTGATCATTTGATCATAAATGTCTAATGAGATCTAAGACTTTCGCGAGTATTCATTTAATGAAACTAATATTTTTTCGTGTATACTACGCGTATTTTTTTATTTTAAAAACTACACACTCCCGACATGGATACTCCCGATGTGGATGGACATCTCGTCTGACCATAGTGATCATGGTCGCTGCAAAGTAACAGAAACGTCGGGAGTATGAAGCTTTTAAAATAATGAAATGCACGTAGTAATCCGAAAACTATTAGTTTCATTAAATGAATACTCGCGCGTCTTAGATCTCATTAGGCATTTATGATCAAATAATCAACTATGAAAAATCTGTGTCTTTTTTATCTAATATACATTTCCCTTTTTTATGTTCCACAATTACAACAAATACTGTAAAATTGACAATACATTGCATTGCATTGTAATTGTCAAAATGAAA
>DVQP01000939.1:0-18219 GCA_018231745.1 Danaus eresimus | reverse complement strand
TCAAAATTTAAGATCCACCGCATGATCTTTGTGCTGTTATGTCTTAACAGCGGGGATTCACAAATTATTTATAACATACTTATTTTTACTTCTAACGACAACCCTATTGCGATAGCTATAGAACTTATTTTCGATAGATTTATAAATAATTTAACTTGGCACAGAATTCAGCTTCACGTACACGCAGTTCACATTTTTAGTTTCTGTCTAAAAAACAATACATACAAAGAATAAGATAATAAACAATTAAGAGATGTAATACGGTTTCGTTTTGCTGTAATGCAATTCTGAAATTTACGACGCAGTAAACCACGGGCCATAGTTTTTAAAACTTTTTGTGGACAATGAATTTTTGCCGCTTTCGTGATTCCACATGACTGTGGCTATTTTTCAAATTCTTTAAACATTTTTAGTGTAACACCACTTTTGTCACGGTTTCGTATGTTTGATTTCGTTAAAAATTCAATAGACAGAGGATGTATTTGAAATGTTATCTTCACTTATCTCGGTCGATGGCCATTAAAATTACACCTACAGACCGATTTATTACTCAGCCTTGCCCAATATTTAATTGGTTATTAAAGGTCGACCAGAATTGGTTTTAGGTAATCTCATAATCTATTAAAAATGTTTATAGCTACGCACCTGTATAATATATTTGTATGAAGGTGTTTACACAAACTATTATATATACATAGATGTATATAACTGTGGAATTAAGTGAAGAAGGCTGTCTAATACAGTCGCCCCCCGCTGTACTAAGACGTTGTGATGGATGGCCACTTTATTGAAAACCAATAGGTATTACATTGTGTGTGGTCACGCAATTTATATTATCATGCGTCGCTTAATTTGATTAAATTTCTTCAATACGATAACTCATTTCCCGCTGCTACGAAATAACACAACGGTTATCGTCCAAAGGTGATCGATCTCTGATATTGTATAATTAAAAAAACTTCCATTTATAGAATATGTATAGAGTTAACATAATTAATAAGCTAATTGATAAAAAAATACAAGCGGCTCATGTTTAAGAGTATCCAATAAATTTGTTACGTAACAGTTTTATCGTTATAACTCCCTATTTTACTATTCAAATTATTAGGTAGTGCGTGTTGCGGTGAGGCTATACCTGCTTAGTCTCGCTATGTTAACTTTACGATACCTCAATTATTGTAACAGTCGATGGATAGATTACTTTATTTCTTAAATTGTTCGATAAAATCTGAACCTTATCCACCTACATATAAAGCTTAAAGTCATCTGAGTGAAGTGTTTTTGATTTTGGTGATTTAACATAATCATTACATTCGGTTCGCTAAGATTCACTCTGCGTTATTACAAGTAATTAATACGGCCGTCTATTTATAACGGATTAGCCTTACATTGTATGTTTGTGTGCAAAATTTCATTGAGGTCAGTTGAGAGGTTGATACGTTTAATCTCGCTCTTGTAACTGTAAATTCCGACCGGGTTATAACAGAATAGTGGCATGTGAATTTGAATATTAAATAAGAGCCATAAAAGATAACATTACATTAAGCGGCATTTATAAACTTCCTTTTGTGACATTTTCCCAGCTAAGAACTGTGTTTTTATAGATATGTTAATCCAAAACCGTTGGGTAACTTTGATGAAAGCTACACAAAGTCAGATTTATTATGTAAATGTAACCTATGTCTCAAACTTATGTGGCTTTTGACTGTGTGAAAAATGTGTATTATATATAATAAAATACCGAAGACTCTGTATAGAAGACAAACCGATAATCGAAAGCGGCCGAGGCAGTCCAATGTTCTTAGAAAAACAAAAGAGATTACTCATCCCGCTCAAACTCTATCTGAGAATTCCTTGAAACAAGCCGCCGCCTTCTGTAGCGACAGCAAACCCAATCATTTATGAATACGTTAAATATTAAACAATTTATTTAATCATTATATTGATTATAAACTACTCTACATGAATATAC
The DNA here is from genome assembly GCA_018231745.1 of Danaus eresimus. Lineage (NCBI taxonomy): Eukaryota > Metazoa > Arthropoda > Insecta > Lepidoptera > Nymphalidae > Danaus > Danaus eresimus. The sequence goes on along the minus strand of DVQP01000939.1, from coordinate 16,247 downwards.
TTTAAGCTAATTCATTATATAGAAAACTTTTTGCGTTATCTAATACACGTATAACGGAACTGTGTCAAAACAAAACGTAAAAATAAACCTCAATATGTCAAAGCACACGATATGAAATTGAAAAACTACATCGGACACGACATGCTGTCCGTACCAACCAACCCCGTCTGTAAGACGGAGCACAGAGAAAGTTTGAGTGACGTGCCCCCACTACGCCACCTCGCCCCCTTAAGGATTTATGGCGCCATATTGGATTGGGACAAGATGACACGATGCCCGGATAATTTGGGCAATAGTATCACGTGACGGGCGCCCAAACTGTGGAACGGCACTTTAATTATCATATCCCGCAGTAGATTCTTGTTCTGATGAATTGACTTCACTGCATCACTATGAAATTATCGCTTTACAAGTTATTATAAAGGATTTATTCTTCGTTTGGCAATGGATGTCAACTATCACATAGACAATGGTCGTGTATAATTTGTTACCGATTAGCCATGCAGAGAGCTACGATGGTATGGTATATATTAAGTTATTTTTCAAAAACCCTTGAATAAAATGTTATAAACAAAGAAAATCGCCGAGGCAATAAATAAACTAGTTGGTGAGACGAGAGCGCCTGTACATCCTACACGCATGTGTTCAACGTGCCAACGCCACATCTAGGTATGCAGAACATTCAGAATATAGATTCTGACAGAAAAATATATAATAAATATTAATATTATCGTTCCGCGGTATAATACGTCACCTGCTACGTTTTAAAGCGGATTCGACGACGTAGGTTATGTATAATACATTACTTTGTAACATGAAAAGAAATTCATTACATTAATTTTATTTAAAACGCCCCGATACTACGAATTACTATAATACATTTTGGCATATGATGGCTTGCGTATAAGGGCAAAGCGAGATCTATAAAACATTCACTAGATATTCATGACAGAGAAGGCGTTATATCAACAAAAACAGAAATATCGTTAATATGACAATTTATGGGTTGTTTTTGCTAAATGAAAATAGTCGCGAGTCGTGAACCGAACAGACCTTTTTTGATTTTCTTAATGGAATCTTTTCGCGAGGGATTTGTGTCGAGCGATACATAAGCTTCCGCCCGCCACTACAGGACAATCATCTGATTTGTGTGGTCCTTTAAAAGAAAAAAAAACAAAAACCTTTAGTATCTACTTCTCAACGCAATATAAACAATCCCAGAGTTTAATCCAATATACTACTTAATATTTAATTTGTATAAGGATCCCGAACATTAAAAAACTTTCTATGAACTTAGCGGAGTCGGAAGCATTTCACGATTTATGACAAAACAAATTTTCGTTTCCGTTTCTCTTCCCATTGTTTTTCATACACAAGCTCCAAGCTTTCCAACGTAAAACGACAATCTGAAATGTTGTCTTGCTTAGCGGAAATAGAAAAGAAAAAGTAAAGAACGCATACATTTCTAAAGCGAGCTTATTAAACATCATTACAAATTAATGTCCTTGAAGATAAAACATCTAGGTATTACCTACCTCTGCCATTATGTAAATTAAAGTTTAGTTTAGCTCTAACTAAGGTTAGCTTTGAAAATATGCAGTATTACTTATTTCATTGCCTTCTAGAATAAACTATTAGTAACTCGCTACATTTTTTACTTTACACTTGACGCATGACAAAACGTAGCGAGCGAAGCTTTTTATTCTGTTCCCCGACACCTGGAATTTTTTAAAATATTCCCCGTTTTATACCAAAGCATAAAACATTATAAATTATTTTTAACTACTAATTAAATTTCATTAATATAAAATGGACAAGTAATAAAATTAATGTAAATTAAATATAACAATATTTTTTTTATGTGCTTTTTATTTTAACACCATAACATGTGCAGGGAACACTTCGTTTACATAGTTGTGTTACACGTCTGTATATTTTCTTTCAGTCCACTTTATTTTCTTCCTTTACCTCCCGCTGTTTCCTACCGCGGACACTTTTGGTTAGTTTGCTCTGTTCCGTATAATAAATAATAAAATACAAGTTAGGTACAAAAAATTCACTGCTATTTTTAAAAATGGAATACGTTTTCAATGAAAGAACAGTTGGTTGCAATTTACATAACGTTTAACATTATAAAACCATATATCCATGTGACAGTTTGGAAATTATTTATTCTAATATTAATAAAAAATCATAATCGTAAATTAAAAATCACGTGTCATTCGTCCAAAAAACCGCTGTGTTTATGTATGCTGATTTGATGTTAATAGATTTAGGTAACAAATAGCGTTTTGATTTTCTATTAATCTATTATGGCGTTATTAAAATCAGATAACATCGGTGACGCCTAATATAAGCGAACGTACATTACAATATATCATTACACAAAGCGATTGTCAATGTACTATTTTTCACTTATCAACGTTTTGGCACGCGCTATTTAATGTGTTTCTGATAAATAGCTCCTATTTAGAAGGGATATCTATACAACGATTGATTTATTATTGATCCGAATAATACGATTACAAAATATTTTCAACCGTCAGTGTCTTTTATAGTGTCGTCATTGGGAACACACGTTCGTGTCCACAATCAACATTTCTCAGTCGGCTGCGAAAATGTTCATAATTTTTATATTCTCATTCTTTAAAAGGTCACTACCATCCGTTCAGCAATTTATTAGAACAAAAACAAGAATTGTTGAGATATGTGAACAGTCGGTGAAAGTTTTAAATGTTGTTTCGTATTTTAATATTATTAAGTAACAAGAAACTTTCCTATTCTAAATACAAAATGTTCGAGATAAAATTTAGATTGTTGTTGGCATTGTTTGGCTCATGATCCGAAAGAATCAATTTTATTGTTAAAACAAGCGCTTTGTTGATTTATGTGCTACGAACGTGGCTTCCCGATAGCGTGTCACCGGTCCGCGTTCGCGCCTCGCTCTAGAATTTGCTAGAATTTTCTTTGTGTTCAAACATTTGGAAAATTTCAGTTAAATTAAAAGCATATTCCTAACCTGTTACTTTTAATTCAAAACTTGGTTATAGTAAATTGATGGAGAATTCAAACATTATAATAAATATTGACAATATAAAAAATTATTGACAATTACGTACAGGCAATTGCTTCATTTAAACGCATTTTTATTTTTTGGATCACAATTTATCGATACATAGCCGGGGCAGGTGAATTACCCTATCCCCTACTACTGATCTACATAAATACCATTTTACACGCAGTTTATCACATTCGACGACAATTCCTATTAATTCTCACGTCAGCTATAACTATTTTTTATCCGTATGTCATCATTAGTACGAAAAATTACCAGTAAATGACGTGTTTGTGTGGCTTTTTTTTTTCATCGACCGCAAATTATGTCCTTACTTATTTTAAAACGTTAAGTCATTGAGTTTTTCTCATGGATCATTATTAAGTAAAGGTAGTAAATATTTACTGTAATGCTTATACGTCCGCTTCGCTGTGCATCATGAAATACTAATATGGTTTCCATTGTTTGCTTTATATATCTTGCGTGTGTAAAAAAAACCGTATTATTTAGTTTCTAGGTTTTGTGATGGCGCAACAGTTATATTATTATAGTGTAGCAGAAATATCTCGAGCGAAAGCTAGCAGATCAAAAAGGATTAAGGTCACGTATGTTGGATAATATTAAGTGGACGTAGATATGCCGTTTTCGTGACTAAGATATAAAACTGATTGTAATGCAAAATATTGTTAAATACAAAAATAAAGCAACATTTCTATCCTTATATAGACCATTATTGCACCGAGACGATAAACTAAAATGTTGGTTTCTCTTCTGAGTTCAACATCTGTAATTTAAGTCGCCGTTTAAATAACATTAAACGTCAGTTTAATTGACTCTGAGAGTGATATAAAAGCACAATACGAAACTTCCTTCACAAATCCCTGTTTGGCTTCAATTTCTCTCAGGGAACTGTTTAAATCATGCGCGTGCGCTTGAAATAGACGATGCGTTCACTCCGACGTTGTAAATTCACCGCTAATTTACAACCCCTCTATGTTATAAATAAATAAATACACAGCACAGCACTATATCCTCGCCTGACAAAATGTGCCACCTCTCGTATGGAGCTGTCATAACAGCTCCTTCGCGTTCGCTTAATTGATTACTCGTGCTACCAATTGTTATTACGCTTTTGGCCGTTTGTTTGCTGAATTCATCACTTATCTGCCCGACAATTGTTCTGAATCGTCGAAACTTGTTTGTCCTTTCAATGATGTTATAATTACAAAGATCAGACGGTACATTTTTCTTTATTTCGTCAGCCCTTTTATCATTTGACTCTTATCGAAATATCTTATTCATCATTGGAGACTTCCAAATACGTAAAACAATGCGGGCAACAGGAAATAAAATGTTATTTGAAATTGTGAACAACAGCGACCAAGCCCTTTCGACGAGTATCACAATGATGTGACAAACTTTCGTTTAAAATGTTAATTGCTTTTATGTTTTTGATTTCGTTTAGTTCTGTTAAATTAATTTTGGTAGAGCTACAAATTATTCCGCCATTTTCGACGTCTGAACGGTTATTGGGTGCCAAATGGATTGAAGCAAGATAGCAGCCGGTGTGTGATCGTGCCAGATAGGTATAGTAGTCATTGTAAGATACATTCTCCGCCGTTGTTACTATATATCTTGTGAAAAACGAGAAACTACACTAGCAGTGACAATATAATCAAATCATTTAATATCTAATTTGTTCTAACAAACAGCGCTTCATTTCTGATGTTTATTTACATCTTAAATGTAAGTTGATATAAGCTGATATATTTTAGAAATATAAAACAGATGCGCATGTGACAAATTGCTGTATTACTTACATATTAGCTTGTATTTTTAATGTTTAATGCGTCTTTTCAAATTTATCACTCATGCAACTTTAACAAGTTTAAATATTGTATTTATTTATGTTTTATACAAGAAGAAACGACAGCTGCTACTGTTTTTATTCAATGCAAACGAAATATTCATAATATTATTTACGACTAATGATTCTTCTGCATTAATAACATATATGTTCAAAATTGTTATTTATTATTCATTTTGGATCTTTAATTTTCGATGTTTACAAAACATTCAATCAAACTGTCTTGAGTTCTTTGATTACAATTAAATATTCATAGCATTTAATGAAGGTGGAAGTAGTTTCATTACGTGAATTTCATATAGATATGACGTTTGCCTGTACTGATATCTTGCGCCGGCTGCCAGCCAGCAGGCGGGGTTAGTTAGATGCCAAGTATTGCGGGCTCGTTAATGTACCGCTTCGGCACATTCTCTTATTGTACAGACGCTATTAGGCAATCTATGCATGGACGCCACACACAGTGCGAAATGTCACTGTGCATTCTGTTTTACATGTTAAATTTGGACCACAAAATGTCTAGCGGTGTTATATGACGCGTTGCAAACATATAGTTACATTGCATCGCATCTCAAAAAATAATAGGTATGTTCGGCTCTGATTTATGATACGATTAGTTACACTAAATGATATATAGCTGCTTGTCACATACTCCCTTTAATTAAGATTGATTAAAAAGTCGCAAATATCACGCAGACATCAGACTTCAATCATAGAGTCTGCATCTAACAGACAGTTAAATGTTACATGCAAACACACACCTGCCAGATTCATTTAACTGTAGTCCAGCCTTTCTAATTTTATTGTATATACGTGTATAGAATTTGAATTTTCCTATACGGACACCCACGATGTTTTCGTTTCGCACTGACTTGAAATTTGCGAAACGATTACATAACAAGTCATGTACCTTATACGATATGTTACCGCCGTTACGAGATTCACAACAAAAAGTTAACTCGTAAATAATTTTTTCTCTACTCTTCGATCTCTTCAACATCTCACGCGTCAATCGTTATGTATCAAAATGTAAACTGAATATAATATATCATACCATACCAGAAGATTATAAATATTTCAAATGAGGTAATGATTATTGTTACAACTTGAAAAAGGATACCGGATCAAATCAGGATCGGAATCAAGTTTGAGTAACAACCTCATATATAACAGGATGTACGGTGTGCAACATAGCGCTGGAACAATAGGGAATTTTACCCTTTAAATATATTGAAATAAAGGCTGGGGATTAAAGGGTTGCGTGTACATGTTATGTACGTGGAAGGTCCCGTCATGTTTTATTTATTCGCGTCGGAGTTGTAATAGAGTCGTGCCGTGAGAGCGGCTTGCACGTTTTTTGCCGGCCTTAGGCCTCCGTATTGAGACGTCTTTGGATGCTGATGTCTTGTTGTCTGTCCGTACAACATCCGACATGGCAGATACACTTATTTATTAACTTTTTTTTATAAAAAGCATTGAAAATTAGATCCCTTTAATATATAACAACATCAGGCTTTTAAGAGTTCATAAATATTGTTAAGTTTGAAATCACTAGCGAGATATAATATGAATTAAATATTGCGCTACTTTAAGATCATTTTTCATCAAACTACTTACGTATACAGATGCTCGAGGATATTAAAAAACCATTCATCACGGTAACAGCAAAAAATAAGAATTCAGAATCACACTCGAACACCGCAACTGCAAAATCTGGAGACGAAGAGGTATTTCCATTGCCCCTTCCCAGCTACAACCCAGAGGGTGGCTATATCCTCCCCTTTTGACACGAAATGATTGTCTAATATTAGCTTTGCTATAAGGTCCCTCTTTAGGGATTTCAGCGTACCTTCTGAAAACATTACATGCTTTTCAGTTTTGAATTCACGATTTACTGTAAATTATATATACACAGACAAATATAAGAACAAATAACACGAAGAGAGAAGATCATAAATATTATAAGAACGGGTCAACGGCCGCTTCTAATATTTTTTCTACACCCCTCAACTATACCCACAAAAAAATGCCGCTTGTTTTCTTCGAAATGAACTGTAGAGTTTTATTTTGAATAAAATTTATCGTTCCTACATCTATTTCGGCTGGTTTCGTCAACACCGGTAACTATAACGAAGTGGACGATAGCTATGAATAGTACGGACCGCCGTGGATATACAGATGACAGATTTGTTTAACAGTCTCACATTATCAAGAATAAAGACAAGAAAATTACATATAATTTTTATTATCACCTCATATATGACACGAATGTGAGTAATTGGGTTTTAATATATTGTATAATAGTATTTTAACCTCATTATCATAATTAAATTAATTTTCCCATAATAACGATCTAAGTTCATTGCTATCTTTGTTTTTAATAGTCTTTATCGTTAACTAATAATATTTATCCCAGGCTGTTATGATTTAATTGGTCAAAATATTATGATAAAGGAATCAATTACCGGTTTTCAGCGTTACAGCAACGTAAATTTATTTTTGTTGAAGCGGCAATAATATGAAACTCGCATATTGCTCGATTCGCTGTAGATAACAGAAATAATGGGGTTCAAAAATGAAATTAATTCCAGGTTGATGATTTCAAATTGAAAAGTCACATCGGTTCGCGCCATAATTCATGATACTGAAACGTGTCCGGACGCCTGTGTTGGACCTCTAGGGCTGACGAAAGCTTTCCTTTACGTAAAACTTTTGTAAAGATTTAAACATCACTTTCACATTATTAATATTTATAACTCATAACAAACACATTTTATTTTTATAATGTAATCCACATTGCATCGTAATCTTTCGGTAGAAATATTTTAATGTTTTCCACTATATCTGTTAACAACTCAATCGTATATAATATAAACCCACTTGAATTTTTATACATAATGAACAAAATTGTTTCATTTATATATTAATATAGCAAAGCTCGAAGCTACGTGGTACTTAGCAGAACACAATAATAAATTCAGTTATCCGACAACAATAGCTTTTAATCCAGGGACGTCAAGTTTTCGCTATTAGAGAAACCCTTATTATTCAGGGTTATATATCAAAATTATGTAAATATTTGCTTGATCAAGTATCAACCCTAGCTTGTCGCAGTCCTTTGTCGGTCTTTCCGCTTCACCACACGCGGTATCTCTGAAACTAGAATATGCATGAACGAACACTATATTTAGTTAATTCTTAGTATTATCGATATCAAGAATATATAAATATTATAATTTATTAAATATCTTTACTTTATCTTTGTATAAAGTAGGAGTAATTTAATTATATAACAATCAGGCAGGCTTTAAACTGTTTTTTTATTGATTCATAAAATTACACATAACTTAATACAATTTGTACCATTACTATGTAAAGTTATTTAATAACTGCGAACTACTTTAAAGTTGAATATAAATAAATCTTAAATAAAACAAGAGTTACAGCAAATATTCAGAAATAAATTCTATAAAAAAGTGTAAGGTTGTATCTGAAAATTATATATGTCATTACTTACGCATAAACATTTGTTGGTTACAGCTTCCCGAGCTTTGTGACGGTAAAACATGTTGTAGAGAATTTCAATAAGCTAACATGTGTATATAAAACAAATAAATATATATTAACACATATGTCTATTTCCAATGAAAAGTCGTATCTCTAAAATTTAAAGCTAAAATAAGTTATGATGCAGATGGCTCTGTTAGAAAAAGCTTCAACGGCGTTTAAAAATATGGACGTTACATATTAATCCAACTAATTATTGTTTCGACGAGTTAATTAGAAATGGGCTCGTAAATCATTTTATCCACAAGTCTAAGGCATGTAACGGCGTAAGGCTTTCGAGGGCAACAATGGAAATATTTGCGTCCTTATCTGATGACGGTTATTGTATGCGGAAGAAAGAGAAAGCGTCGTATCCACCCATAATTTGCCTGCACGAAAATTCTATAATAAATCATAATAGTTTCAGACAGAGTTGGGGTAAAAAATGAACTAAATTGGAAAGTGAATTGTAAGGCACGGCGAGGCTAGCCTGTTATTAGACCAATTATGTTATTATGTTTGCCGTATCTAATCCGAAAAACTAAATTGGAGCCAGTCGCTGCCGGCGAACGGCCGATAGGTTCAATCATTTTTACTAGTGGGTCGCACGAAATTCGTTGCGGAAGCAATAAGAAACATGAGAATTCCTAACAAATTGTACAATCGTATATATCCAAAATGAAATTTCGGATCGATTGTATAAAAAAGTGGGGTACGTATTTAGTCTCCATTTTGGCATGGCTCATAGTTTCGGTACACATTAAAAAGGGTGCTCTTCTGTCCGTACGTATTACAAAGTTCACATTTTAAGCCCCTTGCCCTTTATTATCCCTCACCTAACTCATATTTCATTGTATGCGACCATAATTAAAGTGACGTATTAGTCCTTACGTCATTGAAGCGCTTACAGCGCTGTTAACAGAGTTCACATTGGACTGTCGTTCGTTATGATAAGAACGTATTGAACGATAGCCTCTTTCACAATTTGTATATTTAGCATACATGCTTCAAAACAGGTTTTTCATATAAGTTACGAGAAGTTTTTTTGTGTGTTTTTTATTACAGAATGTCCTATTGTGTAATCAAAATATCAAAATATGAATACGAAATAAGGGAAGGGACAAAAGAATTACAGGCATGCTTTTAATTTATTCGTAAGCGAGTACATGAAAACGTAATAATAGAAGCGTGTTTGTAAATATATTAATGTAATAACTCTCTCAGGCTATACCAAAGTATGGGGTTCTGAAATTTCACGGTACATGCATCAAAACGATTGAAAACTGAACGTCTTCATTACGACTGTCATATTAATTTGTTATCTTTAATATAATGTTACAATAGTTAAAATTAAACGTGATCTGACCTAACCATTATAGCTTCATTCATGAATTACACGGTATATAATTTTATAGCATTGAAAGATAAAAAAAAAAAATTGTTTATCCGTATGCATGTGTGCCTTCGCTTATATTTATAATAAAAACATTGATATGACAGAATTAATTAACTTTCATAAATATTATTCTCATGTCGTTCATTGACCTGTTTAATTATTGTTTATCTATTACTCGCGGATTATCTCCTTGCGATTTATTGTTATTGCCTTCATACAAGACGTCAGTTTGATGAATATTTTGATTGCGTATACATACTTTGTTGCTAAGAAATATTTCGTATTTTTAACCTCGCCGTATGATTAGTTATCATCGATCATATATTTATTAATTTATCATGTAACATTTAACATTTAGAATATTTTTTGCAACAATTAAGACGTCTCGATCTTTGTTTTGACTTAATAAAACTTACCGAAGTAAAATGATTCCTCAAGCCCCACTTTTAGATCATTTATCAAACTTAACAAAATAATAAATATATTATTAATATAAAATTTTATTTTAAAACAACTTCCCTTAGCATATTGTATTTACACAGTGATAACTCGTGCGTCACAGTTGTCTCAAATGAACTTGACATTAAAAATAGGTACGTATGGTACTAAACTGACCTACTTATCAGCTAAGATCACTCTTAACCGTGTCTTCATATCAGAGCTAATGAACCTAGCTGGAGGGTCAAACGATAAATGATGACAACGACTTTCTACCGTCAGTTTTTTCCTATATAATTAAAGAGTTCTCTCAATAATTAATATATAAATCTTTTTAATTATATTTGTTCATAAGCAATAAGAACTGACAAATATATTTCAAATGTATTTCCTATTGTTTCAGGTAAGTGAGGCTCCGGAATTGCATTTAACGAAATTAACGGTTGGCTGACGGGGACGTATTCCAAATTTAAATTACCATTTACCTTAGCGATCGTTTGTTTTGTCACGTGCCAGCCACGCGATAAACAGTTCAATCATGATTTACATAAAGTCGTAATTCAATTTCGCACGGCCTCTGTACCGAGCTTCCAAAATGCACGTGTGTTAGCGACAGCTGAAATCAAAGGAAAGTCCTATAAGTGGACGAACTAAAAATATCGTAGTTATAGTGAGTCGTGATTGGCTGTTATCTTAAGTATCAACATTAATCTTTTTAACGAAAACGGTTTTTGCTCTGCATATCACAACTGGGTTTTCATTATTGTGCCATATCGTCGGCGTCAGTGATTAAATTTAATAACAATATGCTTATAGATCTAATAATTTATTTACAGCGTTGTAACTCCACAGAGTAATGTTGAATATTAAATAAGAAATTATTCTTGCGATCGCAATCTTATAAGCAAAAACATATCTGTTTAAAATGTTTCCCGCCCATCCGTAGCGCAACGCTGCGTGCATTCACACGCATTCGGATAATCTTTCATATGATCGGGCACATAGCCGCGTGTATAGAACAACCGGCCATTTTACGGAACCGATATAGTTCACGATTCCGTTCTCTGTCGGCTGTCATTCTATTCGGCCGTGTTAGATGCATGTTCGCACTCCCACTCGCACACGAACGTGTGAGGGCGCCTTTATTCGCGCTCGGCTGGTGTCTGTCAGTGTGTGTGTGTACATCGTTGCACGCGCTCGTATGTGTGCGTGCCCACTCATACCAGCCGACTATGACGGCTCGTAGATTTGACAGCTAGCTCAATGCGGGTTCAGACGTACATTACACCGATGTTAATATAGTAAAATAGTTGACAGTTTATTTACGTACATTGACGTTCAGTTGGAAGTTAAAACGATATTTTTATAAAAAATATAATTATATAGATATTGATTGTGTGTACTATTGGTTTGTGCTATGATCGTTACGTGTGTTTATTTATCATGTTCGCAATTAGATGCGCTCCGTTGAAAATCATTGTAAGGGGCAACGTTATGAATAAAATATCGCTCGCGGTTTGGTGGTCCCGATCACAAGGAGTTCCATCTGATGATTGGATATAATAAATCGTTCTCTAATGGACCGGAGTGGAAAACATCAGTTATGACAAGAAATAGGTGATGTTAAACGTGAACACGTGTGACGTACATTAACATTAACATTGTAACTTAGTTGTGATTATTTTTAAAGTGTTTTATATTATTTTGTTATTATTTGGACACATTCCGATTTGGATTAGGTGGAACAAGTGCTTCGTGAGTTTTTTATATTGTAAGTAATCGAAAATAATTCATATATATATAAAGTAGGAGTTTAAAAAATTTTTAACCATTAAAAAAAATTATTACCCATGGAATAGAACAGTGTATAGAGATGAATGTTTCAATTTAAAAACTCCGAGCAGTATTGGTGTCGGACACTAATTTAAGTTATACATCAACAGAGACATTTATACAAAACAGTAAATTTATTGTTTTTCACAAGTTAACCTTTTTGTAGCAGGTACAAGGGCGCAAGGTCGCTCTACTATTAAAAAAAACTAAATAGAGTCGTTTCTTGCTCTATCCTTAAATTTTGGCACCGCCCTATATCATTTGTTTTTTTTTATTTACTTCTAACTCTATGATTAATGTCTTTAATAATGACGTAAGAAACGACAGGCTGTTTAAAAAAATATTTCTCATTACTTGACTAATTATTTTGTTTGTATTGAATATTGCAATAATTTTGAAAAAATAATTATTTATAGATATATTAATTTGAATAAATATATACGAGTTCATAAACATATAAAATCATACGTATATAAAATTTTAATTAAATCTGATAATTATATATACACTCAATTCAACATTTAAAACCGGTTACGAAAAAATTCTCATAGATAATACATAGATACGTATATTTATATTATTATATAATAAACTATGATTATTACCTAATAAACATAATTCTAAAATACTTTTCCTGTTACCATGGTAATGGTGAAGATATAACCACGACCATTTAATATAATAAAATTACCATAAGCATTCTAATGAACGAGCGACGGTAAAATTTTAATACATTAAATAAAATGTATACATTAAGAACATATAGAACTTTCATGATTTAATTAAGATATTAATAAACAATATAACATTCAATTAAATAAATAAAATTAATTTTTAAGTTATTTAAATAGCTTTTTAACAACACTATGAAACTTATGAATGATTAAATGAACGAGCGTGACAATGAAAATCATTAAATTAAACGTGATGGTGTCACGAGTTTTCATTGTATGGTTTGTTCTTTCACTAATGTCACGCCTAAAACACTTTTATATATTGATATACTATTTATCATTACGAACAATTATAAACTTTGATCAGCCGATCCAAGAGCTTTTTTCATAGTATTCAGTTTACTATAATCCGATGTAAATGAACGCTGAATAATTAAAAAAAAAATTGTTACTCTAAATTCTGTAATTATAAAATTTAATTAAAACTGAAACAAAAATTTCGCTCAATTAAATTTAATGTCTAATTGGATAGTATTGAAAGAATAAGCCTATTAAAGATTCCTTATCATATATTATAGGGATGCATCAAGTACAGTACGTTGTTTAAGCCGGATTTCATGCTATTATTCTAACGGTACCTTTCACCGCTATCTGATTCTAAACGTGTACCAAAATCTGGCTTAATAAAGTATACAGCGTATAACAATTTCATGTTGAAAAGATTTCGTTGGTGCGATTATCCAGCGTGACCGTCGACTTTCTATGAAACTAGAAAACTCACTTCATTATGCCCTTTACATAGTAGTGGGTCATGTTCCAAAGATCTGTTCCATTATAAACAGGCTGTTCATAAATTTGTCGATATTATAGAAATTTAAACTTAAAGAACGCGTTATTAGCTAGTTATTTTAATAACGTACTAAAAATATGTATTTTGAGTTATCAATGAGATATTTTATTCTATTAATAATATAGACATATCTTTCAATTATATTTAACAAAACCATAATATATTTGATCAAGGAATAATAATGATAATTATTTAAACAGGGTAATTGTAGTCTAAACTAGTTGATGACCGTGGTTTTGCGTGGTTTTATGTTGACATCGAATACCACTTAGCATTGTATTCAAATTGCTAGTCTGAAACCATTCTGCAGTGATTTTAAAAGTTAATAAACAAGGTTTTATTCAGACTCATATTTAAACTAAATATAAAATAAAAAAAAAATAACATTCATTTTATTTCATAAAATTTCACATAGTACAAATGTATTCTTATCGAATATACCCCATTCAAATAACGTATAACAACTGTTCATGTAATTAAATCATTCGTTTCATAATAACATTCTTACAAACAAACGCCACAAATCCCCATGAAGCCTCAAGTTCGCTATCAATATATTTAATAACACGATTTAATTCGCCGGGTACCAAACGCCCGCCCACCTCGATAAACGCTAATTCAACATCATTTGTCTGCGTCCGTTATTAAAACATTTATATGTTATATTTTATTTTAAATTACACATGTATATTATATACACTATAACATGATCTATTAGCTATTTAATAAATTAAATATAATTTTTTTATTCCGTTAGACTTTTGTTTTAAACTACTTTAAAAATTTCAACTAAATGACTTCATAATGAAAGTAATTTGAATTAAAAATGATATCTTTTAATGGAAAATGAATATACCTACTTCTAGTATGACATTAAACTTTTATTAAACCTTACTATACGTGTAAAGATATAAAAGATAATAAAATATATATATAAAACATGAACAGTGCGAATTTTATTTCGGAACAAAACGCAAATCTTTTGATAAATTGATAAATAAAGATAAAAAAGTTGATTTTCATCTCTGGCGCGTGAAGTCGGTGAAATTTATGAGTATTATAGGTTGAACTCGTTTGTAAAATTATCGGGTCCTGGGTACGATGGCTTTTTACGTTTTTTTGATTGTTATGAATACATTTGGAGTTATAGCATGTATTGAAGATATAGCCTGTATAATTTTATTTCTATGTTAATGTAGGAACGTCTGTCAAATTGAAATCACCTTAACCTTTTAGTAAATCTTTATCTTGAATGCTGTAAGAGACAATAAATGAAATGGTCACATTATAAAATCATACTTACCTACTTATGTTGATATGTACGGTTGCTTGTTCCGTTATAAAACAAAAACATTCAAATAATATTCCAACAAAACTTTAGTTTTATTTTTAAGTTACAAATATTTTCATTACTCTACACAACCAATGAGCGTGGAATTTGCTGGAAGAGCTAGAGATTCTTTCTTAATTAAAATGGCATCAAAATACACCTAATATATAAAATTAACATGTAATAACATGTCTGTTTTATTTTTTTTTTATTTGCAATTAAAATATCTTAGCTCTCTGTAATTATTTTTGCAATTAAAAAATCACATCGCAAGATTCACAAGAACATAAAAGTGATGTTAGCAATTAGTTCATATCAAAACAGCTCGCATCAAATAAGTTAACAAAACGGCTAAGCGTTAACAATGTTAAGTTAAAATTAACAATACGTAACAAAACATTTTATGTATAACATTAGAAATTGCTATTATCATGTTTAATAAATAGCGTAGAATTTGTTACTGTCGCGAGTGTGTAGTGAAAAAAAATATTTTATTTTATGGATGATTTCTTTGCGGTTGAAATTCGATTAACTGTTAAAAACTGAAGTGAATAATAAAACTCTTTCAGTTTAATAAGAAGAATGAAGTAGCAAAATTTTGAGTTTGACGGAAAAGAATCCTTAGAAGTAGAGGTAGAGCGAGAGGTCAGTTACATGGATATTTTGATTCAGAGTTTTAATTTCCATGTGAAATAAAATATATTTTACGTCCGCTTTATATTCAAATGTTAAAAAGTTAATTAGATAGCAAAATTCTTCAAATGAGCGTACGTGAATTAAGTTGCTTAGGTACATTCTAATTAGCGTTCATGAATTTTTAGACAGGCATTATCTCAAAAACAGTTCCAACTCAATTTAATAATTCTCATATTAATGTATTAATTTTAACGGTAAGTCTTCATCGCCTTAACACACCTAGTTACTGCCAACGGTATAAGTAATGTGATTTCAATTAAAAAACATGGATACTGATATAAAACTATGTTTAAAAAGAATCTTAATACCAAATTCAAAATATATATTTATTTTATTTAATTCACGAGATGATAAGAACAGACTTATTGAGTTAATTTTCCAGTGTGTGTTACCTGCTGTTGTATGTAAATCGAAATTGAGAACAAACGTATGGTTTATGTAAGATCTCTGATTTGATGGTAGGAGCTATGAATGTGTGTGATGCCAAAATGTACTGAGGAACATGGAACCGGAATCTAGTGCAAGAGATACGTTTGAGCTAAAATGAGATGTATCAAAATAGTTT
>DVQP01000938.1:0-18221 GCA_018231745.1 Danaus eresimus | reverse complement strand
TCTAATAAATTAAATTAAAAACTCCTTTTCTTTATTTGAAATTTTGATACGCGATTCATTATTGCACGGGCTGATCAAAACCGCTTAAAACAGGTTACGGAAAATAAAATGCGCAAGACTTACCCTAAACAGTATAAAAAATACATATTGCGCAATAAAATTTACACTCGCTCAAACTTCTGTTCTATTATTGCGAATTTTATTAATATTATCCCTACACTGCCACTAATATTGTACAATCAACTATACTGTGCAATATTATTGTTGATGTATGGGCCGCCTTATTTACAGTACCAAAATCAAGTCGACTAATAAATATTCTCCATTATTTGTTTTATTGATTAAAATTAACATGTTACCTTAATATAATAATAACAACTAACATGTACAATAATTTACAACTATATACAATTTTAAAGGAATATGTCCCGAAAAATGTGATAATGTTTATTACATAAAATGTTTACTAGCAAAATAGTAATAAATATGTTTCCAATATTTTCAGCTCTCAGCCCCATCCCGGCGGCTTACCTTGCAGACAGAATAGGAAGAAAGCGCACTCTACTGCTTTCCGCCATCCCTTATATAATAGGTTGGATCCTGGTGATGTTAGCAAAGAATGTGGGTACGATATACGCTTCTCGTCTCATCTCCGGCATCGGCTACGGTATCGCGTACACAACAGCGCCCATGTATTTAGGAGAAATTGCCACAAACGAAGTTAGAGGAGCGATGGCCACTCTTATAACAGTTATGTCGAAGGTAATTATTGTTATGTGGTCTTTCATACTTATTTATATGGTCACAAAGTCTAGTACTATTGTTTATTACATAGCTGGAGGGAGAATATTCAATGTATAATCCACAACAATATTTAGTATCATGATGGCACTAATTTGTATCCGTTCCTCAAATATTTATTCTTAGAATCAATGTTAGTAATCTAAAATACATTCATCATAATATTAAAATATACTCACACATTCTCACATCGCTGTAAAATAAACACACATGAGAAATTAGGCGTTAAATGAAAAAGTTACTACGATAATTAATTCGAATATAATAAAATTTTATGTATTTCAAGCAGTATATGAATAGTTATAAAACATCCAAGAAAACCTTATGATTGTTTTCTTCCAATATTTCCTTAAACATTGCGTATTTTATTTGGTTTATTAAAAATCCCTTTCGATTCTAAATTGTCTAGTTTCTTATTTATTAAAGCTAAGTTATGAAATAAGAAAACATAAAAAAATTAATTTGTTTCCGATTATCTTTTTCTCCTTATAATTTTTAAGTAGTTCATATTAATAAATTAGTGTAATCTTTTGCATATCAAATATTATTCCTTAATATTAATACTCTTAAGCGATTATAATATTTTACTTCGATAACTGTTTAGTACCTCTTCATATGTACAAGCTTTAATCGATTTTAACAGCGATATACATGCTATAGTTTCAATTGAAGGGAAAACGAGATAAAACAAATTATTACACATATCTTAATATCAAGCATTGAATTAAAAAACCTATTTCATCCTATCGCTTGTACTTTTTCGTTACACAATATCACGAAAAAGTACAAGCAAACATGTTTCTTTAATTTTTGGAGGTCTTTCTATAATTATTGAGTTCTATTCAAAGAAATAATCTTTAAGCTCAATCGTAATTCATAAACTCATAAATGGATTACTCTCATATATTTTTTGCAAACGTCGGTATAAGTTCGGTTCAATGAATTTTTTAAAAGGAACTACATTGCAATCTTCGTAATACGTTGATTAATTTTTGCATTAAGAGGTATTCGCTTCCCATGTATGCTTCAATTTCTCTCATAAACATTTATGAAACTCAGAATACCTTTTCATACACTAACAATCTATATAAAAATAACCTGATAAACCTGATAAAGTACTAAAATAATTTTTATTTTAATTTCAGCTTGGCATTTTATCACAGTACTGCATCGGGCCATACGTGTCAATGCTAGGACTCGCGAGCTTCAATATAGCCGTTCCCATCCTCTTTGTGGTAACATTTACTGCAATGCCGGAATCTCCTTATTATTTTATAAAAACGGGAGACACAAATAGAGCTGAGAGATCATTAAAAAATCTCAGGGGAAGAAATTATATTAGTGAAGAACTCGACAGCATGAGTCACCTTGTTCATGAAAATATGAAGGACAAAAGTCGTTGGAAGGACTTAATTATTGTTGGCGGGAATAGAAAAGGTCTTATAATTTTAAGTGGAATATATTTTACTCAACAGTTCTGCGGAAGTACAGCAATTATATCATATGCCCAACAAATATTTGGGGCTGCAGAAGGTGGCCTAGGTGCAAAGGAATCATGTATATTGCTTGGAACAGTACAGCTTTTGACTTCGGCAATATCATCACAATTAGTCGACAGATTAGGTCGCAAGCCTCTACTGTTAGTGTCCTCTTGTGGTGTTGGACTCGCAAATATAATTATAGGAGCGTACTTTTATATGAAACATCTAAATAGCGAATACGTTGTATCCTTGAGGTTTATACCAGTAGTCGTGATACCAATCTTTATATTTTCATACACCATAGGCCTAGCTACGGTGCCGTTCGCAATAACATCCGAAATATTTCCAACAAACATCAAATCCAAAGCAACTTGTATAATACAAATATTAGTAGCCCTAATGACCTTTATTGTTACAAAATTATATCAAGTTACTGCCGACAATTTAGGACACTATGTTGCTTTTTGGTGTTTTGGTTTATTATCGGTAGGTGGTGTTATTTTTATATTAATTCTACTCCCGGAGACGAAAGGTCAATCTTTTGCTGCAATACAAGAAAAATTATACAAAAATGAGAAAGTTATATACGAGAAACGAGAAGATCATTCTGCTAACGTTAGAATATTATCAAAATAAATCAGATAAGTTATCTTGATCGTACTTAAAAATCCGTCCCCCTCAGCTCTAAGTAAACAATATGTTATGTAATAAGAACGTTTTAAAGAAAACATTGTTATTGTCCCAAAGTAATTTAAAGACTATCAAGGCAAATACTTTGCAAACAGCGTAATACCCATTACCAAGCATCTTTGTTATCTGAAAGAATTAATGTACATTTAATCGAATACAAGGGAATGTATTAACGCTTATAGCTTACGATGGATCATATAGTATTTTTTTTAATGAATAAGGTTAATTCGAACTTAATATGAACGGTCTTGACCGACTAAAATAAACTACAACATGGCTGTGTCCTTATTATTACCTAATATAGAATATTAACGCTTTAAAGTGTATCTTCAATAATTACTTTAATGTATAAATATATAATTAAACAAAACTATATTATACATTTCGATTATTGCCTCTAAGTATTATTAGTATACAAATTTTAATAACAGGATTGATTTTCCGCGTATTATCATCTAAAGCCCTTGTTTGGTGTTTCGTATAATTCCATAAAGCGTTTCAAAACAATATTGTTATCTATATAGCATATAAGCAGATTAAAAAATATGAATCTCACGACGCTTCCAAAATTACTTATTATATAATACTTAACGTAATTTACGTAATAAAATGATTTCTTATCTTTAATTGTCTTTCTTATTATAAGTATTAAATTAAAATGTTTATCATTTGTTGGCTCGCTTTATAGGTAGATCTAAAATAGAAATATCTAGAGTACAAATATATATATAAAAGTATATATATATTTCAAGATGAATTGTATTCTTTAAATAACTTTTAATTACAATACTTTATGAAATATTTACGAATTTAAATGTTATGCATTCCTGTGCCTTAAAGTTGTGCCATTTACAAAGAAATATTGTTAAAACATTCTATTATACTTACTAATTTTATAAAAAAAATAATGCTAATAAAATTCTTAATGGATAATGTTTATTATTTTAAAACTTGTTTTTTAATACCTAAGTATTTTATAATTTCATGTTATTCTTCAAAATAATATATGTAAAACGTTTATAGAAATATTTTCTATTTATATAAATATAACTGGATTCCCGAGAAATAAGGAGATTATTATTATCATTTATATTTCTGTGTCTTTCTGTCATAATTGTTGTCATGGAAGTTTCAAACAAACCCTAACTTAAACTTCTTTTGCGTTTATTAATCTTAATTTTCCTAATATAATAAGTAAATTAATATAAAGTAAGTGATGAAAGCAAATATAATTATTAGAATAATGTGACAATACGAAAATCTCAGAAATTATAAAACTAAAATTAATGGCTTAAAACGTTTCTTATTAACAAGAAAAGCAGCTATTAGTAAAGTATTTCTCTTTATATACTACGAGTAGATCAGATACATCCCCGTTTGCTTTGTTGAAAAGTTTGCGCATTTCTGAACCTCCATTCCATTGTTTTTAAACTTTTCTGACTTTGGCATTTCATCCAAAAATTATTGAACATAAGCATGGCAGACTCCTTTGTGAAATATTATTTTAATATCAATTATATTATCAAATCAAAAGAATTTCAAAGTATTTTTTTACTTATTTATTCTTCCCATATGGAATTTTATAATATTGTTAGTTGGAAATTCACTAAATATTAAGTAGCTTATTTCAACCACAATTATACTGATCTGTGTTTTAGTTTCTCTAAATCCTTAAATGGAAAATAGACTTAATCGTTACGGTGGACATTGATATCTTTGTATAGCTAATAATATATGCAAGATATTTCTATTTTTTGAAAATATTTAATAAATTTAAGCTGTATATTGTTTAATGCTTTCTATAACTTTTGATACAATGGAAATTCAATTACGTCGTTATTCAAAAAAAACATAATGACGTCATTTTAAAACGAACACATGCACGATTTATAATAAACAGATAAAAATACAATAGCTTAAAACGTGATTAATAATTTAATAAATTTTTTATCCTCAAGTAATATAATTATAATCTATGCTTCTATTGCGTACTGGAAAATTTACCATCAATTCACTTGTTATCTTGGATGTATTACTAAACTGCAACACACATTTTAAACCGCTTGGCTTATCTTTTTCAACATACCAACCGCTTTCCATAATTTATTTGATGCTTAAAAAAAACCATGTATACATGTTACCTTATATCGTATATTTGAAGCTAACACAAATAGTGTGTTGTCAATATTGATGGTGGCTTAATTTGTTACGTTGGTTCCAAAACGTTTTTGAAACACGAGAAGGACTTTTATCGGACGATATAAAATATTATTGAACAAATATGTTTATTAACTCTCCGTATTTACATTTCGTGGACGTTTTATTTTTGGAAAGCTATGTTGAATATGTTTACAAAATAAACAACTGAGATGGCAGAACTCACGGTACAAGGATTTGTAAATGACAACTTTGAAAATTATTTGTCAAGAAACAGCCACTGAATGACGTGAACAATATTTGTCGCGGTGACATTTGATAGCGTTGACAATTAATACGTGACAAAATTTGCACAATAAGTTGATAACTTTCATCAGATTCGACTAGCAACAGCAAAATGATGGCGAATGTTAATAAGCGAGAAACTGTATAAGTCTCATCACATGTGTGCATTAAAAACCCACACATATGTGAAAGCGACGAACAAGTTTAATGCTGTATAATATATACATTATTTTATGCTCGTGTGCGCATATCCAGACTTTTCACGCGTCCACTGCATGATCGTATATCAACATTCTAAATTGTTTTAGCTATGTGAAACACAAGCTTCATTCATTTATGCTTACTTTACTAATTTTTAAGAAATTTCTCTTTAAATTATATTATCTTATATAAACATTCATAAACTTGTCATTGTAGAATGCACTATTAATTTTATATAGAATTACTAGGTGTCATTATGTCTGCAAATCGTTGTTTTCTATACATTGTAACTAATTTGACAACTAATAATTTATGGGAGCCAAAGTGCACTTTTATATTTCAACTAATATAAACTAGAAAAATATAACTTAACTCTTTTATTGACTCAGTTTTGCCCGCGCAACCCATTAGTATTACCAAAAGTACCTAAACAATATGGTTATAAATTTTAGCCTGGTGTTCCGATATTCGAACTAAGTTTCGGACTATTAATTTTTAATGTTTCAAATAATATGCGAATAGCCAGGAACACAATTAAAAAGATAAAGTATATATAAAAAGAATTAAAACATCAATCCATCTTAACACAAAAAACTGGATTTAAAGAAATTTAGCTTATAAATTATAGTTGAACTTTTTAATAATATAGTAATTTTAGTTACAGATGTTTCTTGACAGTCACTAACAATAAATGAAGGAATAATCTTTATATAATGCAAATTATATAATATCATATGTGCGTTTTCGCTTTTAATACACCACGATACACTCCTAGATGTCTCTCTCTATGGTACAATCTTTGCTTTTTATTTAATGGATATGCGACTTTTCTAAATACGTTTTGAAACCAGATTGATACCATACGCCTTCATCAATCTCCAGATGAACACGATATTTCTTCATATTTATATATAGAGCTAACAAGTGTTACTGGAAATGACATTAATAATGCAGTACCCGAAGGACTTAGAATGATTGTAAAGTATGACACCAGTTATGTCAATGACTTATACATGGAAAGAATTAAAGTTGACGCGACTACGTATTATGATCTCGATTACGCTTATAAAAGTTTTACCCAAAGTGACGGTTTGAAAAAATAGTCTTAGTACCTTAAAAAGCATTTCATCATGATGGACAAAAATTTTGTTCTTCAGATATTAGTTTTAAAGTAATGATTCTTGATTTATTTTTAAAAAACTCACATTTTTGATGTGATAAGAAAAGCAATTAAAGTTTTTGTCTAACATAGACATTTTAAAAACGTAGTATGTAGAACTCTAAGCCGGGTTGCGGGTGCAAGCACTATAATGTTCTGCGGCCAAGAGTAGGAGAAGCTACGGGAAGTCTGACACTCGCCCTTGTCTAACCCAAAAAAAAGTATCTGGAAACCCTCTGGAACTTAAATCTTGAAACACCTACAAGCATTACCCCAACTTTGACTATCTAGTTGTTTCCCAAATAGCCCTCATGATAGTTACCTCGACTCTTAATAATGTAACATTACCAACGGCTTACTCTTCAATAAATACTCGAGACCTTCAAAAAATACTCACCAAATAAGTAGTGGTTATTTTACATATAATTTATCTATCAATAGTTCACAAATGATAGTGCTACTTTCAGTAAACTTCTTTGCCTTGAAATAAACGAATATAGTTCTTCACATAGAACCTAACGGGTGAAAATCATTAAACTACCTGAAATTCGAATAATACTGGTGTTATGTTTATATATGTACTCTAAACAAACAGAATCCATATTTAAAATGAACTCAATTAACTGCAAAGTCTCGTTGTTTTCTTGTGATTTGTGAGTAGAGCTGAATTGGTCTTTCGTTTCATGATAGGGTTTATAAGGTAGGTCTTTTAGAAAACGGTTTAAAAAAGGTTAAAAAAGACGTCTGTTGTGATTTTTTTTTACATCTATTGATGGTGATAGTAAACGTGATAAAAAACAGGAAATTGCTTTTGTTTCTTGAGTATGAGATCCAACACCAGATCTCCGTAGTTTGGAGGAGACTATAGCAATTACGATATCTAAAAGTCTAGACGGTTCCATGGAATAGTAATGTATTCGTAAAAGAAAAGGATGAGTAAAATTTTCAAGTATCCCTCGAGACATAGGGGATAAGCAAATATAATGTCTAATATAATCCGTTGTAATGTGTGGGGTTGGCTCTACCTCAAGGGTAAATTAAAAACCTTATTAGAGGTGCATTTAATAGTATGACGTTTACCTCTACCAACTATAATACTATTGAAATATGCACCTCAACAAATTGCCTAAGTCATAATAAAAATTTCAAACACGATATTACCAGAAAGAAATTCTTTAGTCAATAAAATCTAGTTTCTTATTATATTAAGTTTAGAAAATCAGAAAACCGTTACAAATGCTATGGGCTTGACGAACCATTAAATTTCCTAAATGACAATATATTATAAATCTGTATTTTTCCGATCATTTTATTATTTGAGATTTATCACGTTTATTACATTTGAAAATTTTTATTGTACATATTATATTATTATCAAATAACCTTCAATAAATTAAACTATGGATAATTGTAAATAGAAAAGATATTTCAATCAGCTTTATCTGGCGACAAAAATAATAATAAAATTAATTATTTAATATTAAATCATCTTTAATTTAAGGTTACTTCACTAAAATTTTAAGACTTTATTATTTACAATACGTAAAAACAAATATGAATAGAACATTCTTTAGTGAGGAATGATTAGCAACTTTCCACTGAAACAAACTTATTAAGCGGAACATTTTGCTGAAGATCTCAAAATATATTTAAGTATTATAAACAAACTTGTTTTTGAAACGACGACAACAAAAGGAAAAAGGAACAAAAAGAAATTAAGAATATTGCTGTGTTTTCATAATAATAAATGTAGAGCTCAAATAATTTCATTACTTTGATTGTCTCTTCAGAAAGTACTATAATTACACGTTAAAGAATAAATAAAAATAAAGTTTTAACAATTTGTGTAATTATTTGAATGTATTTATGATATATTTCCAAAAACCTTAAAATTACTCTAACTATTATGTTTAAACAAATTTGATTACTTAAAAAATGTATAATAATAAAAATCTTTTCAGATCAAACTACTTTAGTACAAAGAAAATTCATTTCTCGACTCAATATTTTATTCCCGTCTACTATAAATATTCCACTGTACATGTAATGTAGAGTACTTCTAAGTATACGTAAGAATTCTTTTATCTATTTATATTATAGCTTACTGATACCAACATCTATATAAAAGATTATCACGTAAAAATTTATTCACATGTCAAATGGATGTTCACGTAGTTTTCATGTTGTGATTTTCATTGTTACAGTCCTGATTGTGTGCCAATAGACTATTGTGCCTACCACTGCGCGTGAACCAAAATCTATACAGTATTATTTTTATATTGTATTAACCAAAATAACTGTCTCTCTAAGCGATTCGTTTGAAGTGTAAGTAGTGCGATAGAGCGCGTGGATGTAGCTAACAAACGCATCTTCTCTGCATGCTCAGTTGTCGTGAATATCGGCCTTCTTGTTATCGTTATAAGAGCTACTTGACACGCCGGCAAACTCGCCCATCCGATAAACAAGGAGCAAAAGCGTGCGCCCGCGCCGATTCGCTTCATTCCATTCCACTCGGCGCTATTGGCTCAGTTCGTTCGCCTTCCGCTGTTTTGTTCAGTTGTTCACTCGCCGCCGCCGCGTCAGCACACTCCAAGCGTCTCCTCGCACTATGTACCAGCAAACAAACAACACATAAACCTTCCAAAATGAAGCCAAATCGGTTATAACGTTTTTTAAAACCCATTAAATTTAGTTTGATTATATTATTTTGTGATATTTAAGTTTTATCTTTTGTTATTATTTATATCCATTATAACCATGGGTCCTTTTTATTCTATATAAATATTTTATTATTTTTAAATAATCAGTGCTCAAGTTAATCTCATTCCAAAAAGTCACGCTATTAAAATTTAGTCTGATAATATCTTTTATAAAAACTGAAATGACGGCAAAAACTCGTTCACATTGGAAGGAATATGGAACAGCGCTCTGTGGTGAGTACATTCTAACCTAATTGTGATATATAATAAAGTTTTCCATGTGTTTGCACAAGTGTTTTTCGTATAATTAAACCGAAATCGTATTTCATTATTTCGTTTTAAATGTTCCAATGAATTGATAAACGTGTGGAATGTTTTCATATAACTAACGAACGACATTGTGTTAGTTGCGGTCACGTTTATCGCAAACATAACTCCCCAAACGCGACGGGCTGACGTTTTAATGAAACGTGTCCTCTGTACGTCAAGTATAGTTCACGTGTGACCAAACTTCCATCCCCTATGGGCCTATCACCCAACTCTACTTTCAAACCGCTACTTTCAAATTCCTGTAACGCAAAACGAACTTGTATTTTATACCAAGTTAACCGCTTCCTTTAAAAAACATTTTTAAATAAACTTTAAACGAAAATAAACTCAGAGGAACGAGGTAAAAATGTGTATTTAAATTCATTCTATGTTAACTTTAATCATATATATATAAATTAAAATAAATGAATTATCTCATTTATCTTAACTTAATACGATTTTGCAAAAAAAAAAACAAAAATATATCTTCCCCTTCATCAATCACCAAGTACCAAATCTAAATATGTATTTATGTGCAAGTTTCTTTACCATTTATACTATTAGAAAATCTTAAATAAATACCTAGCAGTATAAGCAAAACCCCTTATTAGTCTTAATATCAATTGAATATAAAATCTAAGAAGATATTATAAGAAGGTTGAATTCTGCAAAAATATTCAACATAAAACCAGCTCAAAGTACCGCCCTTAGGGACGTAGGGAGTCATTTAAACGGTAATCCCGTTTTCTTGGAAACGCCTGACTCAGGTATATTTAGGGTTGCTAGCACGGGAAGAATGCTTGCATTACTCAATATTGTCTTTCTCGATCTATTTTTCTGAAGCTATCTTATCTAGGTTAACAAAGTATTATCATGCACGGTTTTAATGAACTCCAGAATGAATGAATGAACTTAAGAAGAATTAGTTTTAGTTCTCTTAACAAAATGTTTACATAACTCAATTTTTTTTTGATCTAATTTTTGAAGCTGTCCAGAATAACAAAGCATTGTTGTGCTTTGTTTTTATTCATGTTAAATAATTTAAGTATTTGAATTAACTTTTGGTCTCTTAATAGATGTACACAATATTTTTATCAGTACTATCAAAATTAATATGTTATTGACCTATTTGTATGTTTGCTAGTAGCTTGTAATTGTAAAACGGTTTAACCGACTTTGACTAATTGTATATTTTCTCTATCGTCTTGGTAATTCTTCATCTTCCAAACCTATTTAAGTATGTTAATGTCAAAAGTCTGTAATATTGTTTACCAGTAATATTAATGTAAAAATACATATGTATTAATAGAATCTAAAAATAAAATTATCACTATGATTATTAAGCAATCGGATTAATAATGTTAATTTTGATATTTTAATCTTTTGGTGATTACTTTTTGTCATCTTAATATCGTATAAGATTTTTTTTATTAAGATTGCTTTGGGAAAAATACTTAAAAACCATTACAGTTCTGTAATTCTGCTGGGCATTGACGATAATCTTTCAAGAAGCAATAAAACAAGGTCTCCTGCACCTTAATCGGGTTCTATAATTTAATAGTCTATAGAAGAACTGTAATTCCTTCGACTTGTTTCTTTACCTTGATCAAAACAGGCTCTTCAAAGTTAGTCGCCATAGCAGAGTTCAACATATGTCCCTGTCCTATAAGAACATTTTTATTTGACTATGGAAATGTATTAAAATGTATACAATACAATGAAAAATAATTTAATTCACTCATCTCTAAATTAATCTTTAAAATCCGTTAAAAAACCTAATTAATAAATTAAATCTTGACAATAATATGTTTAATCAGACTAAACATAAAAACTAGATTTATTAAAATTGTTGAGAATTTTATGATTATTGCAACGACTTTTGCATACATGGCATTTATAGAACATTTTACAGAAATATTTATATAACAATTAACTTCCGTGATATTTTTAAATTGACTGTTTCTAGAATCTTTATACAGTTATTTTGTAAGTCCACGTCTAAGTTGTTGTATGTCATAGACTTTTTTTTTTCATTTAATTATTTTGTATTTAATATATTCCACAAAAACATAAGATATGTATAGCTTATCTACCATTCATCGATCTTTAGTTGATATATTACGAAAAATATTTATTTTATTTGTGTCTTTATATAAATTGTAAGCATAGGAATAAATTATACATTAAAAAAAAATTGACGCAAAACTCTACTAATCGTTTCAACGTACAGCTTAGCCTTAAATAACCGGTATTTTTTTCAAATCAACTCCTATATTCTCCCCAATATGTTATCTCTTATCACGGATATCTTTTATATCTACAACATAATTATAACTAAAAAGATTGAAATCACGAATTATTATTTTTATACATCATATTTTTCTATTACTATGTGTTGCTCAGTTGAAACTAATTAGCCAGTCTCAAATATCTGTATTCATTATTTCATAGGAAATCAAATAAATTATTGTCGAGTTATTTTACACTGACCTTATTAAACATATAAATTAGTAATTTGGCATTAGCGAATAGATGGATAAGCAATTCAAAAATACATAGATTATTGCTTTGTGATTACAAAGTAATGAAATGATTAATGATTAATTTAAACGATTTAAATCCAATCATTTTTGATAATTCCTAAATAATTTTAATAAAGTCATATAATAATTATCATAACAATAATATGTCTATTGTCTGCGATTGCAATACTGATAAATTTTAATTATAGCCTAATCCGGCACGAGATTATACACCTGCGTCAAAAAGTTTTATTTCTTTCAAATTATATACCACAAAACCCCACTTCTAATGATAACGCTTATTTTTCTATTGATCTATATATTACATACTGACGTTTTTAGTTATGTTAATTTTATAGTTTTATTATTTTATGCCACTATTTTGTTATACTCGATAAAAATGAAAGTGTTGTTGTTTCAAGGTTTACAAATCTATGTTGAGGCATGTGTCATTACAGACAAATCATTTTGTATCAGCAAGGTAATACGGTTTCATAAAAATAATGCTTCTGATAAGATTATTTTCACAAACAGTAAGCTATTGGCAATAATTTAACATTAATCATAGTGCATTTTGTTTCTTGCTTGCACTTTAGATTATATAACATTTATATGTATATAATATAATATACACTCTTTAAAAGATACTTTTTGATACAATTAAATTCTTTACAGCGAAAAAGTGCTACATGTTTTATGCTAAATTTAAATTACGTTAAATATAAACAGGAGGTACGAATCGGTACATGATAACATGTCATAAATTAAGTACATAAATAACTTGTGAATATGACACGAGAGGTTATTACTGTCCACATACTAACGGAAGATTTATCAACGACATCTTTCTACGTTCGTGTGAAAATCGCTCAACACGACCAATGTTTACAAACAGCTGTACAATAGAAAACCGTGATTGTTGTATTCTAAGAAAATTATATTTCATACTAGAAATTCTTCTTAAGGTATGCGGTATTAGCACAGTGACTATATATATTGCTATTATTTTAAATTAATAATGAACCAGCGGAAAATGAAATCAACCCTAGTTGCTGAATTATTTTATAAATACTTTATAAAACTAAGTTTAATAATTACGAACAATCAAATACGTTTATACAGAAATGAGGACAAGCCTTGAATTTGTCCTCATCTACTTGGTCACATTAAAAAACAATTACTCAAATCTTGATAAGAAATTTGTTATAAGTTATAATAGGTTGAAATTTCATTTAACTTTTTTTATAGTAAATATTAATTCATTATCGTACCTAAGTACTAGCATAAACAAATTAAAACTATGTACAAATGCACGATTCATAACTATATAACTGATATTGAGGCAGTAATCGGTATTATGAGTAAAGAAAACGGCTTTTATACAAGTACGAATGACGTCAAATGCAACGGGTGATTTAAACTTAACGTTGCAGTAAAGATAGCCCAAATGTAAATACTAATGGCGATAATACTACTAATTTCAACAAATAATCTTATTTTTTTACCAGTAATTATTAGAGTGTTGTAAACAAACAAAAAATCAGTCAAACTATTTAAAAAAATAAAGAATTTTTTAACACTTAACCTGCAACTACTAATTATTTTAGAATTTTAATATTTTCTAGTAGAGATAAAGAAAATGTATCCGCAATATTACATGCAAATTCCTCATTTATTACCGTACAGAATTAAGATAAAAGAACATTTCAAAACGTAACTACTATAGGTTATCACGAAATTGAAAACAACATACATAATGAGGTCCCTCGGAACAAATGAATGACGATCGAGTACCGAGAACTTTAATGGAAAACAGAATTCAATAGATTGTTTAAAACTTGCTTTTTCAATAACAAATCTAGAAGTCCAAGTTAAATTATAATGAAGTATTGCTACTTCAAAGCTTTAACTGTACACTGGTTGACTCATAGTTGAATGACCTTCCAATTTTATTTAAGTACTTGCATGACACGTTCATTGTTTTCTTAATTCATTTTGAAATTTGGCCAAAATCAAATTATCCAACGAAGTATCTTGCGACACTGTATATAGACATTAATATCTGTATGCAAGTATTTATGTTATTCGACTTGTTCCTACTGAATGTATAAGGCCATATTTAGTATGAAATTTATTTATCATTTTAATGAAACTGTAGTCTCATAATAAAATTATCTTCTTCTGTATCAGAACCGTGTTAAAATGTAACATGAGATTTTATTTATTTTAACCCTTTTGTTGGTGGTATCAGAATACGAGTATTATTTTAAATTTGTCATCTATCACTGTCAATTTTGAAAGCTTCTTTGGTTTCAAATTATAAGAATAAGTATTTTTTGCCATTTTAAAAATGTCAGTCTTCAAATGTCATTCTCTCTTTATGTGATTGGTAATAAATTGGAACTAAATTAAACATAACAGAGAACACAGTAGCCTTAATACAATATCTTTTAACTAATCATACTTCAGCCATGTGAGGTCTACAACTGGACATAGGCCTCCCTCATAGTCTAATCATCTTCAACTAGTCATATATGTATATATAACAATATTCATTAATATACATCAATAAACGACAAAAAATATATAATAAGAAATAAAATTCCATTGGAAAATATTTAATTAAATGGATTATGATGAAATTAAAATACCGGAGCAAAATCGACCCAGGTGTTATCTTAAATTAATTCGTTTTTATGAGCGTTTGCGATTTTTTTAAAGAACAATATAAGTTACAGAAATTAAGTACTTTTGTAATTGTACAAAAAGAGTGACGCAGACTTATACAAAACGATGATTTCAAAGTAAACTCCCACA
The DNA here is from genome assembly GCA_018231745.1 of Danaus eresimus. Taxonomy (NCBI): domain Eukaryota; kingdom Metazoa; phylum Arthropoda; class Insecta; order Lepidoptera; family Nymphalidae; genus Danaus; species Danaus eresimus. Next base: position 3,100 of record DVQP01000938.1, on the reverse strand, counting down.
CAATACATATTTGTACAAGAAAATTCTTAGCCGTAGGTATTGAGACACATAGAACACTTTATACACTAGTACGTACATCGTATTGTGCGACAGTCCATTAAACAAGACGGACATGGAATTAAAATTAAAATAGTCTTCCTGGTTTCGTTTTTATGTAATTTTTTATGAACACGGTGAATAATTTTAGGTAAAATAAAACGTTTATCGGAGACCGTGTGTCAAAGTTTCAAGGTCAAACCACATAATTACGAATAATTTAATGTGCCTTTAGTTTTATTGAATTATTCATACATAATATTATGAAACAAATTATTTATTAACCATTTTTATAATCCCATATGCATATGGCCGGTAAAAGGTATGCAAAAAATGAAAAAAATATTTTTTTTACACTTGAAACTATTTACGTAAGTTTTGTTTTATATCAAAGTTTTCCTCAGAGGTACATAGTTTAAAATGAAGGTAAAATGTCCTACTGTCCTAACATTAAACGTCCAAATTATTTCAATAGCTGAATGGTCAGTGTTCAAAATTTTAAAAAACAGTACTTCTAAAGTAATTTAAATGTATTACGTAAAAAAAATACAATCTAGTTTTTCTTTTTGATTTTAAGCGTATTTTATTTTACATTTTACCTGAAGTTCAGATTACTTTTCAGCAAACGGGTTTACGGACAGACGAGGTGACACTTTCATACTCTATCTTCTGGTGTCGTGAAGAAAATCCGAAAAACGTCGTTTTATTTAAATGTCCCCCCCTGAAAATCTACGATATCGTTAAGAAATGTTAAACGTGTTGTACAATACCAGATGATACATCGAAATATGATCATCAACTATCGAAGCGTTCAAAACATCCGAATTTTAATCACCATTATTAATTCGCAATATGGTCGTAATGTTACAATATTGTTGTAAATAATTCCAAAATAAATAAAAATATATATATTACCAATTCTAAGAAGTGATCGTTAAGCCGTACGCTCAGCCAGTTTATATCACAATTCCCCTCTCCCTCACCGCCAGCGGGTACGACCTCTCACATAGGTCGCTTAAAAACGTACAAGATATTTATATACCTACGACAAAGCGACATTAATTGTTTCTTGATTTTGTACAACCAAGGACGACAGGCACGACACTACCATATGTTATCACTTAGGATATTACATTTTCTAACAAACAATGTTATGAAAGCAAATTTATTCTTAAAATTACCGTTTGGACATTAATTAAAAGCATCATTAATAAATTTGATGCTGTATGACAAAGGTTTTATTACATTTCTCTATGGATACGAAGTTATAATAAAATTAACATTTATATATATTTATATTTAACTCCCATGAATATGACTTGATGGAAAAACATTTCTTTAATGACACCGTAAATATTTTCTAAATTGCTGATTAAAACTTACATAACTCTGAAATATCATCAGACTATATTTTTAACAATAATAATCTCTAGAATTTATTTATAAAGAAAATATTTATGTATTATAATTCATATGAAATCAATTATCTGTTTACTCATTAAAAGATTACTTATGATTTAATCATCACGCTCGTCAATATCCAATTATTCATTAAAATATACTAAACTAAAATTGGAGGAAAGTTTCGAGGTTAAAAAATATTTAAATTTCAAAATACCGAAATCGTTTTACTTTAAACGTTTTATTTCTGGATGCGAGCTCCGCTGGTCCGGATGAATGAATAAATCAAAGAATTAAAACTACATTTATAACTTGTTCCAATTACTTTCTAAAATCGAAATATTTAAACTAAAAGATTCACTAAACTATCATTTAAAGTAACGAACTGTTGATTAAAATCCGTGCTTGTTTTAACCATGTCTTTCAATATTGAAATATACATTTTAATTAGATACAAAACATACACGTTTGTGATATGCAACGCTATATATTCAAAATGAAGTGCCAACTGGCAAACGCTGAGCGTCCCCAAAATTATGGCCATCCTCTACATCTGCATTCTGAACACGTCACATACAATCGTGGGATGATCTAACGCCAGTCTTGAATCCAAATAAAGAATCGAAGCAATCTTGCTTTCTAAGCACAATTACTTTTCGCAACAAAAACAGTTTGCAAATTGTAAAATTATCTTTGAAATTATGTCATGGATATCGTTTAACTAATGAAACTCGGAAAAGGTAAATTATTTGACAATTGATTCCTTTGAACAGCTCTTTATATGCACATGATCGTTCTTTTCCCGGCACAATTATTGAATAACCACTCTAGTCTTAGAGGCAAGTAATTTAATTTCACTCAATAGCTTTCTTCCCATTCCTTTAATATTTATAATTGGCGAACAAATCTCCTTGTTAATAACATTCGAAATATCTTTATGTATTATTGTATATGTTATACATATTTATATTAAATATTAATAACAACATAATGATATTTTCTGTTACGTTTCCGCATTTTTGTCAATGATAAACAGAATCGGGAAACAACGAAATACTAAAGCCGTTCATAAGTTTCCATGAGGAATGATAAGTCGTGAAGATAACACATTCTAACTGCGTAGATGTTGCCATTATATTTTTTGTTAACTTGATTTTACTATTATTATGAATGTGAGTTATTAATGTGTGCAATTTTTTTTTGCAAAAACTTGATACTGGAGCTACAATGATGCAACAGTTATACAATTTAATTTATTATTTTCATTATGATTTAATTAGTCCTTTAGTATAAGTAAGCTTTTTAACTTATAATAAAAATCTAAACAATGATGAAATGTCATAATCATTAAACAAATTACATGAAAGTATATGTATATGATGACTTTCTCTCATTAATATGACGTTATCTTCCAAATGTAACCCAGCTTTGATGTTATCAATATAAACATTTCTAGCTGTTTACTCATGACTTTTTATTGATAAAAAAATATGAAATGTACCATGAAAATAGATAAGTGGCGTTGAATTTTATAAAGACACAACTTCACCGAAATTATAACGGAACTTGTAAAATTATTAGTCTTTCATTATATGATACATTATTAAAATTATATATGTTTTCTTCTTCCAGCTACACTTATCACTGCAACGGCAGGTACCTG
>DVQP01000937.1:0-18224 GCA_018231745.1 Danaus eresimus | reverse complement strand
GGCGTCACTCGTTATATGATATTTTATCTATACAACGATGTCGCCCGGCGATGTTTATTAATTTTCTTATTCTGTACAATAAATGAACACGACTACGATGTTTCGAGTCGGTTAAGACATACATGCATGTGTCGCTAGATGTTCGCAGTTTTCTCGCTGCCGCCGCAACTCTCTCCGCCTCACAGCCTGGAGCCTTACCAGCCTGTGTACACGGTTATAAAGACCCTGGGCCTGCTGGCGATGGTGACCGTGCTGTACATGAGCGAGGTGTTCTTCCAGAAGATCTTCCTCATGAGACCCTGGAAGGCGCTGTTTGTGAACTCCGACGACGACATCCGACAGTGGTGGCTGGACTGGAAGCAGGACCGGTCAGTATACTAACGGGATACTTGATGGTGATTTCTTCATACATTTGGTCTATTTTCCTTGCTTTTGTTTAGGAGTTGAACTTCAACTTCATCCAGTTCAGGCCAGCGTTGGTTTAATAAGCAGTTTTTTTGTTTCATCAATATATTTAGTACGTTACAAGGATACAAAAAGTTTGACAAATTTAATCGTAAAATCAGATTTTTCATGAACATTTATGGTAATAATATTACTATACATTTTTAATAAATATGAAACCGACATTTGTTGTGTACCACACGTGTCTTAGGCCATGTATATCACTTGGTGGAATCGCGTGCAAACAGATTGATATTAAATTTTTCATGTCTCCAGGATTCTTTGGACTAGAAAAGTGTAATGAAACTTTATTTCCAGTTACTCAATGGCGTACGGGATAATATTCGCGGCGGCTTATCTTTTAGCGCAGAAGTACAGCTTGCTGGACGACAACAACCACAGCAATCTGTTCACCCCGGGCCTCGCGCTGACCGCCACCTTGCTGGCGTTCATCGCGCTCGGGACCTACACAACCTTCACATTTTTCTGCACCAACACATTCGACTGCAACGAGATCCACTCCTACGTGACGTTTCTGCCCATCATCGGCTACATCATATTGAGGAACGTGTCGGGTGTGCTCCGTACAAGGCACTCGAGTCTCTTCGCGTGGTTCGGGAGCATAACGCTCGAGCTGTTCGCCAGTCAATCCCACATCTGGTTGGCGGCGGACACCCACGGCGTGCTGGTGCTCGTTCCTGGCGTGCCCGTCTTCAACCTGATCCTCACCTCGTATATTTTCATATTCACCGCTCACGAAATACATAAACTAACAGGGATCATTCTCCCATACGCTGTTCCGGACGATTGGCGGCTAGTTTTAAGGAATTTTGCAATTTTCCTTGCGATTTTGGTACCGATTGGCATCCACGATGGTATGTTTTAAGAACGCGTGTGAAATAAAATTTATTAATTTTATAATAACTTGAACATAACAAAGCAGTCTGTGGATGTTTCGTAAGTATATATTTATTTTAGTTTAATTTTTAATAGTATTATAATTAATTATATAACGTAATATTATAAACATGGTTATAATAATAAAATGGCAATAAATTTTTCTTATAAAATGATAATAATTTTTGATCTCTGTTGGTTGTTTTCTAAGTTATTTCTTTAAGTATATAATACGTACATTAATGTAACGCACAAGTACAACCGCGGTATAACGCTATGTCGAAATGGATCTAAAAATATTTTTATACTGACGTAAAAATCTTGTAACGAATAGCTTGTGATATAAAATACTGTGAACACGTTTAGTACAAATATAAAGATAAATACATGATGCTTTAGGGCATAGGGCAGCCATGATAACCGTAATTACAACTAAGTTACTTTTATTTAACGGTAGATTATAGTGTTGTGTTGGTCGTTAAAATCGTTAAAAACCGTCAAGCACGAAATTAAAAGATTGTTTTTTTAATATTTGTGACGCTCACACAAGTGTGATCGTATCTCTAACGGACGTACTGTCAGTCAGAGAGCCGTAGTCTTACTTCGTGTTTGTGTTCTCATACGAATTAAGTGTTACCAGCTACTCGCGAATTAATCTTCACACGTGGTACCGTCAGCGTCGGTTTCGGGAACACTCGTAACTTTCAGTATTAAGTTCGATACCACAAACTTATGGTTAGAATCTTTCTTGGTTTTTGATAATATTTGGTACAACACTGGCGGTCATACTAATATGACTCTAAAGTCATTTAAAGTTTGTTAATTTCTAACATATATGTAAAAGTGTGTGTAAATTATTGATGTGTGTGTGTTTGTGTGTGTGTGTCAAAAGTAATTTTTTTATTTTATTTTTTAAGCAATTTAAAGTATTGGTGATTTTAATGTAATTATATATTTTATTTTGTGTTATAAATTCTTTTCTAATATTTAAAGAATACTTGTAACTGGACCCTTTATTAGCGATTGTTTCGATATATATCTTCTTATTGCTTATGCGTGTGTTTGTATTAATTCATTTATTTTTGCATAATAATAAATTATGCAATAAAATAAGCAATAAAAAGCCCTGTTTAATTTATTTTTTTCAATTTCTTATATATGTAAATATTCAATAAATAATTATTACAATTTTTGTGTTTTAATAAACGTTCATAGATTTCTGAACGAATTCGTGTTGGTGCTAGTTTGTTAACATGGAAAATAAAGTTTGTCTTCCTTCACACCTTTCAAGAAAATGTCATCAGCATTTGTTCCTTTGGAAGGAAAAATGTATTGTGCTTTTCTGTTTCGATTATAGACGAGAAAAATTGTATCCAGGCAATTGTATCTTAAATTATATTACGTACATCGGACCCAAAACAATGTTTACCAAAAGAAAACTATTTTATTTTCTTAAAGGAACATTTTAAGTGACGTAATATGATTGAGATATGAAAAGGTAAAATATATTCGATAATTACATTTCGTTACCTGAAAATTGGTTTCCACTAACGAGGTTTACCTGTGAGAAGTTAAAAAACAATGCAGACATAAGTCGTAAGTAGGACAAAGATAATAAAAGATTTTAGTAACAAGCAAAATTTATTTGTTTTACACTGTGGTGAATAAAACGGTGATTATAATGATTACATATGTTTAAATGTGTTAGTGTAAACATTTCTATTTACATTAAAGAAAATTAGGTTCATTGATAGTGTGGAACGGACGAAAGATAACACTCGCTTCGTACATATTATCACAAGTTACTTCTATACGGCTAAAGGAATTAATGTTGTACTATGAATAATATCAAGACCTTAATCTAAAAAGGTGCACTTTATTCTTATAAATAAGTGAATTATCTAATATAACGTCAATGGTCCTACGAAATGACTTATATTAAATTCGAAGTTTAGATTTGTTGAATAAAAAAAGTATAGCGATGAGGGGTTAAAAATATTTATTTGAAAGAAAGTTATTTAGAAGATGCGGTGTATGAGATTCTAACTACGCCAACACAGCGGTTTCCAACATGTACGTATAATTAAAGTTATCCATATATAAAGTATTGCTTGCGATCTGTTATAAGGTTTGGACAAACAGAGGAACAGACTGATGATGGGAAAGTTACACGAAGAAGCAACGGACATATACAAAACATTGTGATTAAAGGCACAATCATTCGCCGGAAGGAAGTATTAATAAGATTACTTAATAAAGAGCGATGAAATCAACATAGTATAAATGTTGTTTGTTGTTATCATTTTGTTGTTATATTTAAAAGTAATATGTTGTAAATTAATAATTTAATTATGTAAAACACACGGAGAGTAAGGGTATATATAGCAAGCAAAAATAAATGCAATGTTAAGAATAAGTTTTAGAAAGTCAGTCTCAATAAACAGGCCGTAGATTTGTATTTAGCGACTAATGTCCCTAAGCCACAAGTTGTATACATTAATAAATATTCAGAACTAAAGAGCAAAGGAAGATATCTACAGAGAAACAATATTAATATTCTAAATAAGTGCGGTTGCTTCAGGTTTCCCGACAACAATACTTTATGTGCTTATTGTTTAAGAGTAACAGTAATTGTGCATTTGGTATACCATTTTTTTTTGGGCCTTTCGTATTATTTTCACCTTACCGACTAACGATTTACAAGTCTTTTAGCAAATATTTTAGTTACAAAGAAAAAGAAAATATTCTCTCGAAGACCGGTATTTACATCGTCAAACAATCATGTATTTACAAAGTAGCAAAAAGTGCACAAAAAGACAGCTCACAAAATATGCATTTGAGCAATATGTTTAAAAATATTTACAAAAAACTTTGTTACAATATACTTAGTATTTAAGAAATGATAGCAAAGTGCAAAAAACAGAATATCACTCATAAATGCGTCGTAAGCATCCGCCAACCGAGAATAACAATAAGTTACTGCGAAGGGTTTTAGTCTAAATATCCTAAAAACTTTCAATAAAATATTTACCGCCTATAAAATAAGTTATTGCTTCGGGAAATTATTTACAAAGTTACCTACGAAATCGAAGACATCAAAATGTAACGAAAGAGTAACGAATTATTATTATTACTATTGAATATAAACTAAAAGTAACTTTTCTACTTTTATAGTACATTATATCACATTAGATTAGAATCTTGTAAACAACACTCGCACGAGGATCCCTCGATACGGATAGAGCTTTGCGTGTCCGTTCGACTTCAGCAAGTATAAAATTGTTTCCATCGAACAGTTCTGAAGATATAAAACTGACTAGAAAAAGATATTAATAAAAAAGTTACATTTCAGTACCTTCGCCCAGCTTGCAGCCTGAAACTACTCGCGAAGATTTCCAATGTTCGTGAGTCTTCGCCAATTAGTGTTATCGTACGCTAACGACTGAGACATTGAACACTCCGTGGGTAGTTTGATGTTGCAAGCTTAAAGTAAGGATACATGACATTTATTAAAATTAAAGATAATTCAATCGGAGTTATCGTAGCCGGGCGCGGTACTCAACGTCCTCGTCTCCTCGCTAAGGAGGGATCTCTCGTACCGCCTCTGCCGCGAGATCTTGGGTCGTGCAGCTCCCAGCAGAGGAGCGGATATCGCGTGGCCGGTCATACGGTTCAGGTCCTTCCTACCTTGTAACAAGGGTGACGTCACGCTGGACGACTCGTCTCCTTCGTCGTCTGAGATCGCCGGGTAGCTTTCTTTCATTTTTAAACTTTTTTCTAACCGACGGAGAAATCTGTAATTTATGCATAAATATAATTAAATCATTTTTATTCTGCTATAATGTGCAACTGTTTCAGCGAACCCACAACTAGGCTTTGCACATTGTGATGGGTTTTTTATTTCTTGTAGAAGATAACTTAACTAATTGCTAGATTACAAGTAAGTCAAAACATTCCATGAACATCAAAACAAACCTTCTATTCTACATATCGCTACATAGAATTCTTAAAGATGTTAAACGAAGAAAGATAGTTGATGAAAAACAATACATTTGAAGATATCGAGAATGCAAAATTAGGATATAATAAGCGTAGCAATATCAAAACCTTATTTGATTTCCGATGGACCGGAGTTTGCTAATTTTATTCGGTTTCTTCGAGTCCTCTGTTAGGTCCAAGCTTGATGATATTTTAGATGACGTGTCCTGAAAATTACATCACATGAATGCCAATTCATCTACTTCTGAGGTGATTTCAGGAAGATACTCTAAGACTCTACATCTCACAGAACCTCAACAGTCTAAGACTCGAAGACAAACATAGAAGCTTCAGCCTCATTATAACATTGAAACGCGACTATGGAATTTAGTTAGACATTTTTTTAAAATTTTGAATCTATATTTTACAAGGATATATAAGGATTAGGACAAGAAATATAAAGGTAAAAGATAAAAGATGTATTTCTCTTTTAAAGTTATCTGATTTCTCTCAATCACCTCAGAGCTTCGGCATTTTTGACGCCTCAACGGCTTCTTAGTTCTGACAGGCTCAGGCTGTGAACAGACATACTAAACATAGCAAAATGAAAATGTAATAAGCGAAACATATCACATCAAATAGAAGATAACTAGACTCTGTGCTGGTTCAAGGAACATTCAAATAAGTAGTGTCAAACTTTATTAAGACCACAACGATTTGGCTATACAAGTCTAGTCTCTTTTTCGAAACAAAATAGCAAGTGCTGAAGCTAAAAGTAAAAATAGAAATGTGTGAAACGAAAATAGAAAATGATAAAGATTTATGTTTAAATTTAATAATAATGTGGAGGATTTTTATTTAACTTTATTGTCTATGGATGTACTAGTTTCTATGTTAAAGTGGTGTAATTAATTAGTCTTCTTTAAGTCATTTTACAATTAGAGCTATATCATAAGTTAAGTTAATTTATCTTATGATCCATAAATTGACGAAAATATTTATTGAGGGTGGAATTAATATAAAAAGTGCATAAAATTCATACCAAAGAATTTTACATAAATAAATATTACAAAAACAAAAGCACACAGGTTAATATTTCACCTGCATTTCCAAGTCGGGTAGTCTAAGTTCTCGAGCGGAAGCTACAGAGGCCACGGATGCATTCGACACAGACTCTTCAGATGATGATGAGGTAGCTGGAGCTGGCGCTTGAGACCTCGATCTCCTTCTTCCACCTTTGCGACCCCGATTGCCATACGGCACCTTAGACAGATATTAAAATGTAGAACATTATAGCTATTCAATAAAGCGTGAGGACATTTTTTTTGGAATATGTAACGCTATTCTATGAAACTTATTAATAGACCATTCTTATTTACCTCTAATAAATTATGCATCGAGTGCGGCATGTGTGGTAGAGTCGATTTAGTAGTTCCTGTGGGCTCATGTGATGTTGTTCTGGTCGTTCTCCTGTCTCTTCTTCTACCGGCTTTTCTGTGAGATGCGCTCCCACTCTTACAACTACCGCCTTTAACGCATTCGGAACTTGGAAAATCATAAAGTCCATCGGAATCCGTAAAAGGTAGTTGTCTACCGTAAAACTGTGGAGAGAATCTACCTAGACCAGTTTTGTCACTTAAAGGACTTTCACTTCTTGAACTGACAGGGCTCAATGGTCTACTACAATCTGAGAACAAAATCGGCGGTTTAAGACTCGCCTTTTCATCTAAACCTCGCTCAACACTTATGCACTTTACGATCGTACATTTAGTGACACCGCTCGGGGAGCATAAAGTTGTTTGTGGTATATCTAAACATTCTTTTAACACTGTCAAAGTTTCCATTTCTTTTGCACTTGAAGGAACATCGTCTACTCTTTCATCCGTACCGATTCCTTCGTCGTTGGATTCTAATAATGGATCGTCTGAAAGTGTTTCAGAATCAGACCTACCTCTCCTTCTCTCATTGCCTCCATCATTAGAGCCCGCTGGACTTGAATTTGTCTTCATGAGTGGTCTTCGCCTAGATTGAAAACAAGAAGGACCTCCTCCCGATCCAGGATCTTCCATTTCCGATGGACATAAGGGATTACTAGATCCACATCGCGACGGGCCAGGACTTGCCATTGAACTGTATCCAGATGATGACAAATTCGATTCTGATGGTGCCCGTTCTCCTCTTGCCGACATCGAAAATGGACTCAAATAGCACATATTTGCTGTTGGCGGAGGTGGTCTTGGTGACATAGGTTCATCTGATTCTTCACTGGGGTTATATGTGACTGTTATTAATGGCGGTGGTTGATAGTCTAAATGTGGTGGGGTTCTCCTCGGGGGAGGGGATCCAGGTGAGGGTCGTTCAATAGTGAGGACGGGAACTCTCAGCGAGGGCGGAGCTGGGGAGAGAGGTGACATTTCTCTCTCAGAGTCCTGACTGTGTGTAAAGCTAGGGCTGGGTGAGTCCGTGACGTGAGTGGACGGTGTAGGTGTTTCAGAACACGCTGCTGGCTGTCGAAGCTGTAGAAGAAAATGTGGAAAATTCAATTTATATTCGCTATTTCATAGCTTCATTGTGTGAACTGATATTTTTTAATATTTAAAATAAATATATTAAATTTATGTAAATTACAGCAAAAAAGAAAATAGTTAAAATTAAATCACAATTAAATATATTCTTATAATAAGAAGACTATATCCTATAGTGATTTTGAAAAGTCGCAACATGATCTTACCTTTAATCTCAGTCCCATTGTTGATCTGTCAGCTTTCTCATACCTTATCTCCTCTAATTCGTCTTCGCTTGGTGATATGCATGAAATTACCGAATCTTTTTTGATATCCTGTTCCAGTTTGGCTCGTGGCATTCGGGGTGATGGTAGTGGGGTTGGTAGTGGTGTAGGGAGCGGAGTCGGCAGTGGTGTTGGGAGTTCTCGAATAGGAGACAGACACTTATTGATACTACTGGGCACTTCAAGTAGGATTGAAGGAGGATGTAGGAGATTACCGGATGTAGAAGATTTATGAGAGCTTAGTGGGTCAACAACCTGAAAATATATGTACATTAAATGTTTTTACTGAATTGATAGTTAAATTAATTAACACTTTCAAGATTTTACCTGTATTTCGATGGTTGTGTGTGGTCTTGAGATGGGAGAATCGGGGGCTAATGAAGGTATATGTGAAGATGCTATTGATAGATCATCGGCATCGACAGTGTCGTCTTGAGGTGATGACGCCGTGGGTGTGCTGGATGCGGATATAGCTCCAGAGGAAGTACGAGAAACTATAGCAGCTGACGATGAAAAGTTTCGGAACATTGCGAGAATGGAATCAGCGCTTGATATTTTTGGTGCTCTGTAATTTCAGTAATAAATTAAATTAATTCAAATGATTCCATAAAAGTATAGGAATAACAGTAATAGTAAGTTACTTATTAGCCATTATACCTAGAAAATTTCTTTATAGCACCGTTAGCCAAGGTCAAATCGAGGCTGGACAAGGAGTCGCTTCCTTGATTACTTGACGTACTGTGGGGGGACCTGACTTCTACACCAGGTGAGGGTGGAGTGCTTGATGCTTTTGTCTTTATAGCTCTATCAGCTATGACGGCCATCGGAATTGCAATAGTATTAACCATATCGACATCCGAGCTCGAGCTCATTTCGGCTGAAACTTTGTTCAATAATCTTGCAAATGTCACTTTCTTTTCTAGTTTAGGGTCAGACACTTGGCGCATGGACGGTGACGTGGAGGGTGATGAAGCTTCACTTGCGAATGAAGTGTCTTTTATGTCTATACCATATTCTACAAACGCAGGGGCACTCTCTACTGTACTCAGAGTTCGCTTCTCTGACATTTGTATTAATTCACCCATACTTATTTTCTTAGAGTGATCATTAGCTGGCGCCGGGCTTATGAGTTGCTGTAAAATCTGCTTTTTTTCCGCTGCGTTTTTCTTCGTTGGCGTTGAATTGTTGCGTTTTTTACGAGGCGAGGGAGACCCTGTATAAAAAGGCATCGATGAAATACATTCTTTAAACACATCAAATGTACTACATACAATGTTCATGATAAATAAATATTACTAAAATCAGAACCTATCGTCAAAAAGTATTCAGTTGCAAATATTATGTAAAATTACTAACATGCTTTAACGTTTAAAAAGAAGTAAGTGCAACTAATGGAAGCCAATTCTTTAGGATACTGGTGCTTAAAATATTTATTAAATATATTTTTCGTGCCAATTTTAATTTGTGTTAATCTTGTTAAGTGTCAAAATGCATTCTATATTTATATATATATAAAAAAAAATTAAATATGGAGATGAGTCATCTACAAAATGTATAGTTTTTTAATAGATGCGAGAATAAAAGTTAAAAAATACTTCAGCTCAATACTGGCTTGCGTAGCAAAAACTATACATTTTTTAAGGACATAGTTATGGGCCGTCATCCAAAGCATTGAAAAGGGTTCAGTAATTATAAAATAACAAATTTAAAACGAAAGAATTTTTTAAAATTTGTGCACAGAACAATGTCCAGAACATGCTAAGCGACATCTAATTTGAATTTTAAACCAGATTACGTATCTTTAGGTTCAGTGCTGAAACTGCTAAAACGAACAACTGTGTGTGATTATAGAACTGATAATATAAAGACATATTGCTGATATATAATCTGGTGAAATAATTTGGACGATCTAGTAAGAGGTGCTAACGAAGGAAGGAGCGTCTACTGAAGAGTTGCTAAGTGGTTTAGGGTGCATACAACATAGAGTCGGTGGCAAGACGGTTAGGATAGCATTCCACACCAGGTTACATCCAAGAACAGTTTACATCGCGCCCTCCGCAACGGTTTATAGCTGGTGCGCTTCAAATGAATGAACTTTATGACTGAGAAAGGATTTTGATATTTTTACACATGAATATAAAACTAGTAAGATGTATTATTTAATTTTGAATCGTAAAACAGTTAGATCGTAATAATTGACTTATTTATAAAATATAAAGTTTAGTCATACAGAAATATATATAAAACATGCAAATGTATACGTATTCATAATAACTTTGCGATCTAAGCCAGTTCTTGTTGATTAGCCACAACAAAACTTAGATTCACAAGAACAAAAATTATATCAAAAAGGAAAACACCAAAAAAAAGTTTGACAAGAATGTGTAACAGTGATGGTATTAAAATGACAATGTGATGAATGATTGCGGAGTGCACGGCCCACGCTCCACTCCTTACGTCCGTGTGGCGGCTTTAACAGATCGTCCAAACTAAAGGTGCGCGCGCGCGGGTGAGCCCCCGTCATCGATGGCTTGCGGATACCCAGCCGCGTGAGCAGCGTGCGCGCCTCCGGCCCCGGCCCTGGACCCGCCACCCCTCCCGCACTTCCTCCCCCTCCCCCTCCCCCTCCCCCGCCCGCGCCCAATGTCCTCGCTGTGGACAAACGCGCCGTCACTAGCCTCGGTCTGCGGCACCGCGGCGTACTTCCCGCCGCGCGCCGCTAGCGTTGTCGACGGACAACCACCAATTTGATTCACATTATTATGTATAAAATTGCCAGTTATGGGATGCTTATACAGCAATGCTCATAAAGCGATTTCTCGGTTTGAATGGTCCAAATAAAACATATATGTCAAGGAAAGATTACGGATATTTATTAAATCTATTCTAGGGACAAGAATACCAATGGCTGTTGAAATTGAACATTGATAACAACACACAGTAATCTACACACCAAAATGCGTTTTGGAAACACAATCTCATGGACGTACGGGCTTGGGAATTCTCAATTTTATATTTTATGGCGTACAACTAGTCCGTACAGAATGAAATTCCATACTGAGCTTGGAAATTACCCAAATATTTATCATTAAAGATGCTATTTGCTGATTATATTTAATATTGGCATAAACATAACAATGAAATTAAATCAATTATTAATTATATTGTTGTCACATACAATGTCCTCTTCTCATTGTGCTGTAGCTAGTTTTTCTTTTAATATCTTATAAATTGCATAGTGTTAATATCCCACATAGTATTATTAAAATAGCAAGGTTGTAAGAATTGTGTTTCGTTTGTGATACCAGAAACAATAAATATTAATTTATTTATCAAATATTTACTGTAGAAAAAAAACATTTTCGCAGTTATCTTAGACCAAAAAGTATTTTATAATATGGTTTCTGATACCGTTTCATAACAGAAAGAAATAAGAAATAGAAGAAATAAATTGTAAATGTGTCCTTACCATTTGAGACGGTGCATTAGGAAACGGAACAGGTAATGATTTTATAGACATAGAAAAAGCTTAAATGAACGGTGACTGTATTCATAAAATAAGTGAAAATATTGTGACCAGTGATTCAACTGTGGAAGCTGGTACATTGTGTTAAAAATATAATTCTAAAGTAAAATTCTGATTTCTTTCCGTGTTAGCCTAAAGATTTGTCCTCCAATATAGTAATAAAGAATTATAAGCAAACTCACGTCTCGCGCATCTGTCTGCTTCTTCAGCTAGAAGTTTTTCTATCTTTTCCGGGAAGTGTCTTTTTCCACACCAAACTAGGCCAATAAAACCGAGGACCACGAAAACAGCGAATAAACCGAGCCAAAATGGTTCTTGCATCATTCTTGTACCCAAACCTACGATATTTGGCGTAGGATTAGGTATTTCACATCTGAAAAATTTCGGGTATAACACTCTTTTTATTATACACAGAATTATGTTTCGAACAGGCTTTATTTGATTTCCAATAAAATAATAATTCAAGTCCTAGAAGTTTGTTAATCAATGTGTGATTAGAGTTTTTACTTAGCAGAGATCTAAAAAGCTTTCATTATCCAACGTACCTTTTTCCTTTCCATGAAGGGTTACATTGACACAAGAAGCCGGCGTCCCTTTCAACGCAAGCCCCCCGATGATTGCAGGGTCGCGCTGCGCAAGGTCTCACGCGCTCGGCACAGCGCCGGCCTCTCCAGCCACGAGCACAGGCACACAGCGCACCGTCTGCCGCTAGCGAACAGTTGCCGTTCACACAGGGGGATCTCTCGCAGGCAGTCAGGAGACAGAAAACACCTGCATTAGAACGATTAGTCATGAAATGGTTGTTCTATGTCATATTTCATTGTCATCCAAAGGCGATTAGTTAGGAAGGTTACAGGTTTTGTTTTGATTAATATTATATTTGTTAGTGTATACAGAAATAAAAAGTATAAAAGACTAGAGATGAGTTTTTAAAGACATGATTCCTGTCTTCGCTTTCCACAAAGCGGGTTTAGTGTAGTAAAATTAGCAAATTACCTGTATAATATCCCGAGCATTGACACATGTTTCTTGAATCCTCAAAAGCGCATTGTCCTCCGTGCAGACACGGGTTTGGGTAACAAGACTCCAGATTAGTTTCATCTGGTAGTAGGAGAACCTTATTGTGATATTCTGCATCTGAAATTATTTTACTACTTTCTAATAATTTGCTTTAAATCAGTCATCGACATATATTTAACACTGAATTAATATTTATTTTTGGGATAAGGTTATTAACTCACCAATATTTACTACTACTGCGACGTCTAGTTCCATAGGTTCCTCGTCGGAGTGATGCGTAACTATCAGTGAGTGCAAATATGAGGTGATGACAAGTGGAGCACTCTCGACGGCTCTTTTACGAAGGTTGGCCTCGCAAAGAGTCCATTGTGTGCCATTATTGTCCGTGTAACTATCAACCACCTGGTGCAAATTTAATTTATTTGTATATTTTAATTCCTATTTATTTCAACTACTAGGTTTTTCTAAAACATTTACTTAAATTCAACGTTTAATTTTGAGCATTTTATTATTAACCAACACAATAAAATCCCACCTCAATCCAGCCTGCACCCCTTCCACATGGGTATTCTCCGGCTGGTACGAGGGCAGTGGAACTGAAAGCTACCGCGAGCGTGTGCCCGTGAGGGGCCACCAGTCGCATGCGGAGTGTGCTCCGGGACGGAGCCATCCCTGGATAGTTTATAGAAGCCAGACGACCCGAGTTCGATAGACTGATTGTGAGGGAAGCATTTAAATGCCATACTGGACAAGAGATTAGTTTATTAGGGTAAGAATTTTAATTACAACATTAATTTTCAAAGCTGTTTTACCAGTCTTGAAATGAGCGAGAAATCCGATCCCAGTGACGTTCCCCCCGGTCTTCAGTCGTATTCTCATGATTTCAGCTTGCGACACGAACAGTCCATTGGTTAAAATTTTTGAATTTTGAAATGGCCTTATCGGTCGACTTTGAGAGTCGACTTGAATTTCTAAATAATTGTCTTCAGATATGACATCCGACACATTGTTCGGAATTCCGTTCTCGAATTGTCCATATCCGAAATCAAAGAAACTTATATTTAAGTACACCCTTTTTCCTGTAACATGAGAAAGAATTATCTATGTTTTGAAATCAGAATAATTTTTCATTTTGTTGAAAATTAAAATCTTACCCGCTGGAGCAAATATATCGATAGTACAATCCATATCTGGTAGCAAAAAGTGGGGGTAATTAGGACTGTGAATGATTCCCTCCTTGGACGTGAACGTTTGAGATGGGCATCCCGCCAGCTCCACCGCCCACCAGTCCACTGAGAAACCTGCTCCTTGGGTACTGTTGAAGAGAGGTTCTGTTAATGTCCGATCTCATTAATGATTTTTATATATGTATGTATAATTTTTTTTTGTGTAGAGATTATTTTCTATCCTTTGACTGGCGTTTCTTTGCTGTAAGATTCGTTTATTAAGAACTTAATTTTATATAATATAATGACCATCATGAACACTTAATAACTTCGTTTTAAAACTTTTTGTAAAATAGATATTGAAGATAATTTTATATCCTCCAATGTAGCATAACGAATACGTTAAGGCATAACAAGGAAACTGTCTTCATCTATAAAAAAATCTGAGAAAAGAATTGTTAAGAATAAAAATTTATAGAGTACTTAATTGCCTAACATACTTATAGTCAGAATGGAAGTGAAGTATCGCTTCGTTGGTAGCGGCGACCCATCTCGTCTCTCCGACCGAACCGCAGTATCTCGATGACTTCGAACTAACTTTACGATCTCGTAACTTTAGAACGAGACAATAAAGATGCACTTTAACATTCCTCAAAATAAAACTTAAGCATGTTAAAGCAATAATATTAGAATTATGATCGAGTCAGAGATACTTCTAGCTGCAGTATATACACACATAAAATGTTATCTTACTTTAATGTCTAATGCTAAGGCACATTTATTAATATGTTACCAACCGGTATGCTTAGTATAAGTTGCCTCGTCACTCTAAATACGGCAACGTCAATAGTTTTTTGTATGGTCACACATTATTGAATAAGAAACGGCGAACACTCCGTATGTAGGGTTACGAAACAAACTTAAACTATGGGTACAGAAACTGAAGCTACTTTGTATGAGAAGTAACAAACTAAATAAATGAATGTAAGTCGTTAACTTCGGTTACTATTCTAGTTAGTTTTGCTATTCACACTAAGGTTAAAGCAATAAAAAGTCTATTTAATACACTACTCTCTGAAAATTCTCTTAGAATAAGTGAGCAGCAGCGCTTCCATATAATAAAGCAACTATTTTAAATCATCTTTTTGACAACCGTTCCCCTTTTTATGCGTTTCAGAGCATTGTCGCATTTTAATTTCTGAGCGGAACAAAATACTTACCTCTATGAAGTCATAAAGGCAGTCGTTTTGATATTCCAAGTTGATGGATGTGAAAACGAATACTAGGCGAGTGTCTGGGGCACTTCTAACATGAACCCAATAATCCAGATCGTTGTCATACAGACCGGGATAGTTAGGACTCCTTAGTGTACCTGCACAGACGTTTAAAGTTGTTCTTACCAGTGATATATTATTATGTTCCTCGCTCACACCGATATTATATAAGCATTAGTAAAAGATGTTTTTGTGTATATGTAAATCCAAAAAAGAATATTTTTGATAAAACATTTTTTATTCAGAGATTTTTTTGTTCTATACAGAACTATAACTAAGGGATTAACTGAATTTTTAATGGAAAATATCCTTTAAAATAATTAAAATAAAAAAGAACTATTCAAATCACAAAGTAAAGAATCCTTCGTAATATAATATACATTTGTATGTATATAAAATTTCAATTCCAACAAGCACATAAGTTATTTAAATCAGACGTCACAATGTAGAGAACTTTTCTGAATTTTATCAGCGGAAAACCTTTCATAAAATGTATGATGCTTTTGAGGTAATTTTGACGAGTAAAAGTTTTAAGTATGAAATAATCTCAAGATTATTTGAGTTTCCGTCACTCAATAAAAAGCGTTTAAACTTGTCCATAACTAAACCAATTTTCCTACGTGCTTATAGATGAGATGAAGCCAGCACACGTATGTCACTGTGCACTTATATGGAGATTACTCCAACTCAGCTAAAGCACTGTTAGCGGTGTTTCCTACTCACCCGAAGTGCCCTCCACGGTAGTATTTCTGAGCACGTGCTCTGATGTGAGGCGTCTCCTGCACACGTAGCCACCAGTGGCCGAGCACTTGTACGGAGTCCAGTACAGTCCCGATGGCTGTGAGGGTACTGGAGAGGTTTTCCACTGAGGACATGTAAATCAATTACATTGAGGATTTGCTTAGAATTGCGTCTTTACGTATTTTGATATTTTTCACGGCTCTGATGTGTCTCAATTTCCTTAAATAAATGAAATATATTCGCATATTCTCACATGTTGAGAATACAGTTGACAAGGAATATTATACGATTTTTTTACAGACTTTTAATGTACCTTATATTAAAAATTTCAATTGAGTTATGAAGTTGGATGTTATTAGGTATGAGCTAATTAGGAAATAAAATGTACCGACACTTGACTCCCGTGATATATGTACGAGTACATACGTAGATTACACGTCATTCTTAAGGATATGAACCAAATTTTTGTTTTTTTTTCTAAAATAGAAGAACAAATATTAATAAAGAGGAATTAGAGTAAATGTAATATACAATTTCTGCTTGATAGGTCAAAAATTGGTGTAAGCTTATATGGGTATATTTTTATCTAAGAACCTTTAAAATCTCTTTTGTTATTCTGAGCACTTTTGTGTTAATTTTTAATCTATTGTTTCTTTCTTTAAAATTTCTAGAAGCTTCAGTATTCAACTTCTTTAGTTGTGAAACTTGTTATATATGTCAGTCCTATTTCTATAATATTAACACTGTGACGACTGCTCCAAATTAGATAAAGTAATGACTTCACTAGTTTTATATACTGTGATTGCACACAGCAGGTCATTTTTTCCGTGTCTTCTGTAATTTGCATTTTTCCTAACTAAGGAGAGCTCTAAGACACGATCTCGATAATGAAGATTTCCGTTTTTGTTTTAATTATCTTGTTAAATTTATCACACTTTGGGAGGACTTTCAAAGTAGCAATAAAAAAAATTATTCCATGTTAGTTAGTTCTGATTTAAATGAATCACGACGATTTTTATATGTCAATTTGATCTCTATGGCTGTTTTCTCCCATGCAAAGAACATTAATAAATAAGGAATCTCTGTTTAATTACATATATAGTGTAAGAAGTTGTATCCAAGTAATATAGTGTGATGTGGGTCATTAATTTGTTAAGCTCATGTTACCGAGTAGTGTCGCTCCACGAAGGACGTGACTATTTTGTTTAAACGCGTCCCGAACAAGACTCGTTAACAAATTACGATGAAATAAAACGCAAATAATGAGCTACATCACTATTATCACTATTATTCTGATGTATACATAGTGATGAGAACCGTTAAGTCACTAATTACAGCATATATTATTATTTAAACTCTATATTTTTGTTTACTGACGGCCATTATTATATTTGCCATCAAACATACATATGTACATACTTATAACAAAGATAGTCACCGACAGTACAATCCGTTAAATCCTGTAGTTATCTCACCTGAACACCTAAACAGCTGTCTTCAACTTCCTCGGTATCATTATAAGGAGGCCAGGCTTGGTAATCTAAAGTGCTTCCATCGATCCAACTTATTGCATTATCGTCTAGACGGGAACCGAGCCAGTATACAGATCCAGCGCTGTAATCGCTGGATTGTCTGATACCGGTCACTATAAAGCGCTCTTCTTCCGCAGTATGTATCGAGGAGAGATGCATGTTAAGACCTTCACAGACCTACAAAGAGAACAAATTTATAAGCAAAATTAATTTATTGGTATAATTTCCAAAATATACCGATTTTTTTTTAGACTTAAACCTATTCCAGGGAGTTCATCAAGTCGCAAGGTTTGACAAAATATTGAAATTATTTTATATATATATTTACTTTTAAATTATTGTTTCATTTATTTTTTATAAATGAAGATTTTTGATTGGGACAAAATAAGTTAAAATTATATCATCTTGTAGGAAGTGTACTTTATTAGACCCCAGTGACTTTATTATGAACATATTAAAAAGATGATTCAATCTGCGAAAAATGTCTGCTAATCCTTAATAGAGTAAAAAGATGTAAATTGAATTTATTTACTTGTCTGTTCCAGAGTCTTACATCAAAGTCAAGTTACGAGAAACGAAAAGAAATATTAAAAATTATCCAAACTCATCTGTTAAATGGAGTAAGGAAGATTTTTTGGATCGTTAGATTCTACGTCGACTTGCGACGAAGTTTAGACCGGGAGCTGATAAACATTTCTTTAAAAGACCTCACGTAGAATAATAGTTGCCAATGAAATTACAAGTATATGAACTAATATATTACAATTATTATAATTTATCAATTTGAAAATTAAACACAGTTGTGATTAGTTTTTGTTGCTTTTCTTATGACTTGCCATTTCCCCTGCTTTTATTATA
>DVQP01000936.1:0-18249 GCA_018231745.1 Danaus eresimus | reverse complement strand
GTTACACACAGTGCCGAGAGAACATCGTGGTGGTTTAGTGGGTGGAAATCCCACATACCCCAGCCGAGTTCCCCCATGGACAGAAGTCTTTGAAAGATAAGATAAGTCTTCAAAAGAAAAAAGAAAGGTCTCAATAGGTATCCATGTATCAAGGCCTCTAGTATAGTAGACTATTCTGTCCTAAAATATATATTTGCAACTACTTAGAAAGCAGCAATATAATGTTTTTGTAACCTGAGGCTGAGATATTTAACTGCCAAAGAAATAAAATCAAGTAAATGTTAATATTATATTGCTTTTTACATTGTATTCTAACTCAAAACATAAATCTAGATATGATTTTACACTTCATCTACCAATTTAAATCTGTTATGTTGCGGTTCTGGTATGACATTGAAATATTTCTTGAATATAGTCTGTTGTTCACGACCACCGTAAATTCTTTTCACCCAGGTGTGATCCCAATTTGGTTCAAACTTCTCACATGTCACCACAACCTTGCCAGGGGTGATTGCAAACAGTGTTCCATTTCTACCCATTCCCACCTGAAATAATTAGAATCATTGAAAAATCATATTTCTCATAGTTTACGGGAATGTATACTTCAAATCATATGAGATATTGGGTATAGAGCTTTTTACGATAGCTTACATTTAAACCAGGATGGAATCTAGAAGTCAGCTGTGTAGCCAGCATATGACCAGTCTGAACAAAATGGCCATCCTGTACTTTCCAACCTCTATGCTTCGGCTTCACTTTACAATTAGTGTTCTTTGTACTGCCTCCAGTCTTTTTACTAGCGTATCGCAAAATTTCTAAAAAAATATGAGTTACAATAACATATATTGATTTATTTCACTGAAGGATTAAATAGCAATTGATTTTGTATACCTATTACCGGTGTATTAGTTTTCTTTGCGTTTAAAAGATAATTCCAAGACATTTTGGAATAAACTTTGAAATCGTATATACAAATGATTGGCTAATCAACTTTATAACCTCATCTTTTAAATTATGACATTAAATGTCAATTGTAAGTTTGTCATTGTTAAAATTATTAAAATGGATTCCATAACTTTTATTGCTACCAATATAATAATTTTTAATACTCTGGATCAAAAGGGCGTTTAATTTTAAAGCTAAAAATCTAAAATATATGTACAAACTATAAGTATACAACAATAATAATTTATTAAAATACATTTACACTTATTTTTCAAGGTATACACTTTATTTTTATCAAGTATATTATTTAACATTATTTCTTAATTTATACGTTCATCGTTTGCTATCATATTTTGCTCTATTGTCGGTTAAATGAAACGTTAATGTCCGCTGTCAATGTCATTATTTTATAATGGAATATTGATATACATCGGTAGTTTCGAAAAGTTAACTTTTCTCAAAGCTTTTATAGAACTATCAATATATCATATGAATCTCTCCTTAATTAGAAATTCTTTTAGTTCTAGTTATTTTGTTGCCGTTTCAAATAATGAATCTCCAATTCAGACACTTTTATACCCGAGGTATCTATTGACCGTGTCTAAGTTTATCTAACTTCTACGTTAAACTTTCTTATAAAATAAATCTCGCAACAAAATCTCAGTGTACACGGGTCATTTTAATTACGGAGCCAACGTCTTTCTTTTCATCCATTAGATTTCTGGATGATGTGATGAACATAGCTTGTGGTATGATTAATGAACAAAATTCTTTTATTAAATATAATTATTTTTGTGCTATTTTATTTTTTAAACAAATGGTGCAGAGCTCTTCCAAAATTTTTCCAGTATAGTGAAATATATTGCTCATTAAAAGTTACTCATAATCTTTATATTTTTTTAGTAGAAATTTATTTGAATATTTAGACCATTTGATACATTTGAATTTGGGCAAAGCATTTTTTGTTGAGTTTAACATTTTAAAAAATGGAAATTATAATTGATATAAGTCATGTTACTAACAACATTTTATGTCCACTATGACATGTTTACATATTAAATCAGCGGAACCAGCTATCATTGGATATTTATTGGTAGGAACAAGCCCAGTATTCATGATTTTTCTTCATAGTTTCTTGCTAAATATTTCTCAAAGTTCTTTTTTTAACTGTCCACCCAAATTTATTGTTAGTTTCTGATATCTTTTCTTCAATGAGGGTCAAAATCAAAATCCCATCATTGGCCTAACAGTTCATATGCTCTTGAAGCGGTTACCTCAGTTCAAACCAAAAGGTATATTTATTAACTGGTCCTGATTTCTGATTCAACTTTACTAATGAGAAATGTCAAATTAATTTTACCTAAAATTAAGTAACAACTCTTTCTTATATTAAATAAGCCTAAGTTGTTGCATTGAGATGCTAAGTAGTGTGTCCAGATCATTCTATATGATGTTTTAGTAGTACAAATGCATTGTCCAGTTTTGTTTTACTTATTTCTTCTAAAAATTTTGAAAGAACTGTAGAGTTACAAGGCAGTATAATTATCAGGCATAGGCAAGTACCAGGAGATAAATCCTTAGCTGATATAAATATGTTGAATAAGTGTCGACTCGTGATAGCTTGGATTTCCACCTATAACACTAGAATTCTGTTCATGAAGGTTCACTTCATCTATGGATCTACATAAATAGTGAAAAGGCATGCTTCCATCCACACTGAGCAGAAACGCAAACATGGCCCTTAATTGATGTTGGTTTTTCCTCATCTTCGTTAACCGTTAAATTAATAACTTTAGCTTTAGTCTTGAAGGCTATAATTCTCCTGAAAACCTTTACTTAATAGTACAAATGTTTATTTAATTTAAATTTTTTTTAAATATTAACTGCATAATCTCGACATTTGGTTCTTTTGCAGCCACCTTGATCACAGACACAAGTAAATGTTTGTTTGACCTGAAGTAATTAAAATTAATTTTAACAAATAACCAGAGATTGACTTGGGGAATTATATCAGATTGTAAACATTTACTATGAGGAAAAATACTACTATAGTAGGTATAATTATAGTATTTAATATGGCAATGACGCTAAAATAGCAAATGATAATAGCAATTATCACTAATAAAAATGACAACTATACTGTCATAATAAATTGATGACCTATGAGGGTAAATTGTTAGTCGCGAGTTATTAAAGAATTACTATGGTGAAATTTAGTATAAAAATACAGTTGATCAGCTGAGATCAATTAAGTGTGACGTCATAAGATAGTGTTGGTGTCTGAGACAAAATGGCAGATTGCAGTGTTTTAAAATTATTAAATCCGACTTCTCTAAAATCAAGCCTATTTACGTCAGCTAGCTGTGGGACGCAATGATACTTTGTTTTATTGAAAAGAGATGAAAAATACCTTATATTAATACTTATTGGACACATCTTTTGTTTATACACTTAAAATTTAGATTACATAATTTAATAAAAATGTAATACACACTTCTGGGTAAAAGGAAGATAGTAGTCAGCGGCATAACTTACTTGCAAATCAGAAATCAATGGAAATTTTATATCCAGCTCTATCGCCAATTTAATATTCGAAGACGTAAGATGAAATATCCACACTAAAAACTTTTTGGTTGTTATGTCATCTTGCGATTATTTTTAATCTTTTTATTTGATTTTTATTCTGCAATCACTGTTGTCCTATACAAAAAATGTGTAAAAGGAAATGACAAAAAGCATTTTTTATTAAAAATGGCCATCCCAACTTGATTAAGATTTGCTACGAACTAAATTGGAGCCAGCTAACGCTGAACTTAACGACATAGATTAGTACGTGTAATTTTTTTGTCTTCTGATTATAAAAAAAAAATCTCACTCCTTGTCTTTCTATTAGTCGTTACTCTTGATGACTACATTTATTTAAAATGCCCGACTTTTGTTTTATGAAATAAGAGGAAGAATCCACACGAATGAAACAAAATTTTAATTGTTTTAATCTTGATATATTGCTTATCAGTACAGAATAACAAGAGTGTTTAAAAAAATAAGAAATATCAACTTGAGAATCGACTCAAAATGCTAATAAATGCAAAAATCGTGAGATTAATATTCAAGACATTGCGCTGTCACAATACTATGAAACACAAAACTGTTTTGATAAGCCAATACATAAAATAAACGTTCAAATCAATCAAAACTTATCCAATCGTAAAAAATACTTTAACAATATTATCTTTTTAAAATCTCATAAACGCTAATTAGGTACAGCTAATGTTTAGATAATGTTATTACAATTTTTACTACTAATTTACTAAATTTAGATATATTTACAATTTTCATTATATCCACAAGCTTCGCTGTGAAAGCGCAAATGTACCAAAATTGAGCATAAAATAAAGAACTTTCTCCTAAATTATCTATATCAATTCACATAACATTTATTTCGTCGTTTACAAATGCTGTAACAACCAACGCATCTAATAATTTAATTACACATTTAGATTATTCTCACACACTCTCACAGCACAAACTGTATCCGATTCTATAATTTAAATAATATAAATAATTCTGAAAATGCATTTTAACATGGTACGACTTCGTTCAAGCCCAATTAGAGGAGCTACAAATATGTTACAATAAGTACCAACAAAAAATAAACAAACATAACATTAAGTACATAACACACAAAACTTGTGACATAATTTGTGTTAATACGTTGTGAGATGATTAGAAGCTAATATCACTAAACGAGGAAAGAGATTCCTTATTGTGGAGTTAATAGTTATATCAAAACCATACAGGTTTGATGAAAATATTATGATTTGGACAAGGAGTGTCATCCGAATCATCATAGTTTCGTTCCAAATCGCGGCAGAAAAATTCCTTGCATCTAGCACCATCTACACTCCACGCCCAATAAACTCCGATTTGAAATGAAACTAATTTAATATCAATATCATAAATGTCTACGAGCTAAAGCTAGTTGCTACGATTTGTCCTAAAGCTAACTTACAATAATCCCGTACCATCACCAAAGATTGCACATAATACCCGATACTTTGATTTTTAATTGCAGTCATGCCATAATAGGCATAAGGATATACCTCGACTGTGAAAAATAAAGGTATCTTCAATTCAGAACAACAATAACGCATGTTCTGTCATTGGAATAAGACCTTTATTAACAAAATGTTTTGATTATAAACATTTTGTTTGGAAGACATACATAATAAATGCAAGAATTTCATGCAGAGGCTGTTTCCCGTGCACACTGGGAACATAATCAAAGTCCTTTAAATTAACCAACGGACGGAATAAATTCGTATATCATTACACAACTCTGTACCGAGATATTGAATGTATTAATAAATTATGAAGTAACGGTACAAAAGTCAGTCAATGTAATGTTTAATTAATTGTGTACTGGCATGGGCAGTTGTCCCAGCAGCTGGTTGGCAAAGGTTGCGTTCGTGAATTTAAAATGTCTCTTATCGTAGAATTTCAGAAGAGCTGGAGAATAGGGATGTTGTTTCTTGAGATGCATGTAGTGTTCTTCTGGTTCCGATGTTGTATGACCACACTCTTCGCACACGTACATCTAAAAATAAATTTCAAATATGAGAAATAAATATCTTATCGCAGTGTATTAATCTTTTTTAAATAATAAAATATAAACATATGTAATAGAATATTTTTTAAATGTTCTTACCTTAGTCCTTCTTTCCTTATAAGCATAAGTATGTTGAACTCCGTGTACTTTGAGACAGTGAGATTCTAATGAACATCTTTGGGTAAAGGATTTTTCACATAGATTGCACTTATAAGGCCGGACCCCAGTGTGTGTTCTTGTGTGCCTCTTAAGATCAAATGTGTCATTGAAGCCTTTACCACAGAAAGTGCAAAGGTATCGTTTTACGTCAGAGTGGCATTTCATGTGTCTATTCAGGAGCCTCTGCAAACTGAAGTTCTTCGAGCACACTCTACAAACAAATTTTGTCGGATCATCTTCGCTTACAAGCACTTGTTTATTTTTTTCTTCTTCTCTCTGTCTAGCATTTGCTTCAGTAGCTAATGGATTCTTAACACCATGACCACCATTAATAAATTCTAATGGCAGCTCCGCTGGTAAGCCCAACTGAAAAATTAAAAGTTATTGTTAAAAAAATATTCATCTCTTTAGGACAGCCAAATTCAAAAGAAAAATCGAAATTCTTCAACAATTTATAAGGCTGAGCTTAATCGTTTGGCGCTGTCCTTTAAAATGTTATTATTTGACTAAAAAGAATATCATAATTTGCAAAAGGTGAAAGCATGAGTTGATTCAGGCTGAGCGTTATATAATAACGACTGTTCTTTTTTTATAAAGCTTCAATGTCAATGACACCGAAGACAAAATAAACCAAAGCTTCGCCTTAAAATCAAATAATGCTTACCCTTTGTTGCAAAATTTGAATTTTGCTATCGTTGATAGAGCCTTTCTTCAAACTTACAGCAGCAGCAGGGCTGAGAGCAGAGTTCTCGATGTGGTTGTTACTGTCCAAGGAGTTGTTGCCACCGGGTGATGGCAGCGAAACTCCTGTCGGTGAGTCCAGGTCTAAAGAGTGACTAGTGAATGGGAATACAGGCGACAAAATTTGTTGTCTTTGTTGGAGTTGAACGTGAATTTGTAATTGTTGCATTTGACCCTCATTATGTTGAAGTAATGCTGGGTTTAACTGCATTAGCAAATCTGGCCTCTCCTTGGCAAAATTGTACGTTGAACTTTGTTCTTGGCTTGCAAATGCTAAGTAATTGGCTTTTTCGTAATACTGTCGACTTAAACTAACTTGTTCTGCCAATGATTCAATGTCTACTGGATTGTGCACTGAGTCTGGAGTAATTGATGAAGATTCACGTAATTCAGAGTCAGTTATAGACTCCACATGATTATTCAGCAAACTTGCAAAATCTTCTGTTGAATCTGATAGATTGCCTAGAATGCCTTCATTCGGTGCAAAAGTTAAAGTTGTGTAGAATTGGTTGTTATCAATAACATCTTCACCCATATCAACAATCATTGATTCATCAAAATTACTTCCATAACTTCCAATAGTTCCTAAGTTCTCTAATTTATTCTCATAATCAATTTCTTCATCTTTAAGAGCTAATCCGTAGTGGGCATTTTGCATTAAGGAATATTGTTTGCTCTGCTCTGAGAAATTTGTATTTGCATTTTCGGTATTCTCACAATCCATGTTAAAGCCATTAATCATATTAAACTCATTTGAGAAGTTTCCATTTGCGTTGTATGTATTTTGTCCATTTTTAGTTGAGGGTCCCAAGGTTTCATAAAACGGTGGTAGACTACCAGTTGGTGGACTGTTAGGGCCGTAATTGGATCTACCATCTCGACCGTTGCCACCACTGCCTGAGCCACCGCCAAGAGCCCCACCACCACCAGATGAAGGGGCAGCGCTTCCAGTACCGGAGCTGAAATTTCCTGAGCCACCGCTGCTTTGGGAATTTCCAGCTGAACCACTGCTGCCAGTTGAGCGACCATGGCCAGCGGCGGCATTAATAATTCCTGGAATCTTATTGCTTCCTGGCCGATTTCGCAATACTAACACAGGCCGAGCCAGAATTCCATTTGCGATTTTCGAGCTGCTAGTTCTTCTTTGTTCTCGTATTTTCTTTTCTGTCTCTTCGTCTTCCGTTTCACCTCGTTTTTTTGCAATGGCATAATCAATAGGCTGGTCTTGCTCCGGTTCTGAAGTCGGCAAAGTATTTGGAATTGTTATATCAGACAATTCTTTCTTATTTTTTTGGAATTGTGACTGTGACGGGGTTCTTTGTATTACTGATACTTTCTGACATGTGATACTGTTATCTATTCCAGGAGAAGGTATGGATTCGGGTGAAGGTGATTTTCTTGATGGAAGGACAACTGGTTCACTTTCTAAGAGCTCTTTCTCTTCTTTAATTAGAGGTCTATCTTCAGATTTCTTGTCTTCGGTAGCGACTGGCAAATATTGTTTTCTTTCTGCCTGCGTAAGAACGTGTCCCCTATGGCTACCATAAGGAATTTCGCCTCCTAATATTGATGATATGAATCTTCTTGGTTCTTTTATGCGACGATCTTGACCACTGCTAGCACCATTGCTTTGTCCAAAGACATCGCGATCTGTAATATGCAAAACAAAATTGTCACTTCAAATTAAACAAAAACGGGTATAAATATAAGGACTATTACGATAACAATTAATATAAATAAAGCAAAAATTATGTAAAATCTTGGTTAATTATGAACCTGTTATTAAGCAATCACTATTCTTGAAGGTTTATATCGTATTCGTAAAGCGTCTCGTATGGCGTCGTTCACGTCACCGGTATGTGCCTCCATAACGGTAATACTCGCCTCCACATACACACCCACAGCATTGTGTGTATGTATGTATGTGTCATATAATAATTGACGCGCCAGTTAACAAAATACCAAATTAAATTTTGACTCGACGAAAATGTTTTATCGATGACGAAGATAAAAAATCTCAAAGAAATCAAAAATCACTGGAGGAATGTTACTTAATGAAAGTATTTAGCATATCATACTAATTTTAATTCGCACTGGTACTTAATAATTAAATTTAAAATGAGATAATGGACTTTAAGGCATGATTTTAAAATTCATTAGGAAGGAAGCAATTTAATATTCAATCAAATAGAGCAAATATGCGTAGGTAGCCAGTGAAAGTCCCAAGGTTGGTCGAAACAAGTTCCTTTGCCCTTTCTCAGCTTTTGTTAGGGACTCAAGGACGCTGCCGGCATTGTTGAGTCCTCTTTTTTTGTTTCGTACCCGTAATTGTAAGCGTCTGCGCGGGCAGGCTTGACATTTCGAATCTGATTCAGATATCTATCAATATGACAGTATTCTTATATAGGATTTACTAGGAACATATCAAAGCTCAAGATAAGAGCACATGCTGATATTTTTTCAAATAAAATGTGTTTATTTCATATTAATCTCATGTAAGTCCAAAGGTATCACATAAATATCGTTAAATAAGATAAAAAATATAAAAGAGATTATTTGCAGTTTGTATCACAGAAAATCAGTTCTCAAGCTTTTCATTAGAATCAACTAGTTTGGTTTTATCACGGTTATTTGAGCCGCAACCATGAAATAACTTTTATTGGTTTATAAAATTTTACTATTTATATAATTTATAATTGCCATATAATCATCTCAATATGAAGAGTTTAAATAACATTTGATGGAAGCTAATGCTTATCGTAACATAGATATATACATATATTTACATCTCTGTGCGTATTTTTACAGTCAGCATTGAGAGTTTGCTAACGAGGTCTATTTAAATAGCGCGGGTTTTATTCTAAACGGTAAGTCAAGGCCCCGTAATTACTATGTCCATATCTATTCAGTTTCTTGCTGTTTCCTGCCGAGAAACTGTACGTGTGACCTTGAACGCGAGCAACTCATTATTTGGCTATTACAAAGCTAGCCTTCGCATCACTTTTTGGCATTAATTAGCTATATTCGTTCACCACCACATACAATCGTATTTGAATCTAATTATAATACATATAAGTTTTCTATTTGCTTAAACTATGTCTGTTAGTATTCACGTACATCAAACAAAGAGTGTTTATGTTGTCCATCTGTGCTGATTAGCATGCTATAGTCGTTGGTTGTATGGTATTTTATTGAAAATAAATAAAATGTAGCAACAATAATGATTTACAGTTAGTAATGGCCTATTAAAATTGTTTCGTCGATACCTCCTTAATGATATCACTTAAAAATCATTTCAACATATCATTATGCGAAGTTAATGCGCTAAAAATATTCTGTGGTCTCGGGTACGCGTTATTAATGTCCAAGATCCTGATATACGAATCATTAGCGGTACAATTTAACACAGAAATAATTAATCATTGAATATCGTAGTCTGATATGAATATAATTTTATGTATCAATTCAGATACTTGGTATATTCAGGGTTAGTTTTTATCATCAGGAGAGTCAATTTGTTCGACGTTACAATACTTTAACAAAACACAATGGTTCACTCGTCGCTAGCAAACAAGAATAAAAACTAGCGAGCGGTCGGACTAGTCCGTCCGTACTATAGGGTTATCGCACGCTGTTAGCATTTAACGCGTTATAAATGTAAGACAACTATGAAGAACTGCCTCGGAGAGAACATAAAATTCCGTTGAACCTTTTTTTAAAACCCAAGTACCGATAGCACACGGTTGACGGTACGGGAACGGTTGAGGTCATTCGGAAGGACATTTTTTCTTGTCGTGTGTATTATTTGGTCGACGCATGTGTTTTGTTTAAGTGTTCCTCTTCAAAATGTATCTCTGGTAACTTCATATTATTTCCTAATTAAGTTCCTTTTATCCTAATTATTTTTTAAATATGATAGATTAGTTTTAAAAATTCAGGCGTTATACGATGAGATTACATTCTAAAGACCTTCTATATTTTTTTAGCGCGGTACATAACGAGCGTTACAAAAAATGTTACCTACCTATTTCTTGTCTCTAAACGAGAAGGAACAAAAACTGTTCAACGCTTTATTATAACTTTGATCACAGCGTGAATCACAACCAGATTTGGCAAGGGTTAATGACCCAAATATATTTGTCGAAGTGCTCAAGGCTACGCGATTAATTTGGTGTTGGTATATGAAACAAGTATTATATGAATTCATTTAATTAATAACTAGTAGTAATTAACGAGGTATCTAAGTGGTTTGTTAAGAGAGAACCGTTAAATTTATTAGATAATAAAGTTTGTGAACTATCGTTATGAATATTTAATGTCGTACAGATTTAAGGAAACTCGTCAAATGCAGATATATGAGCATTTCTTACTCGAATCTAAACATTCTTAAGCAATCCAACAGGTTCATTAATTGTGAAGTAGAATACATTTTGATTACATACAAAATCGCTCCTAAATAGCTACACGAAGTAATCTTTATTGCATGACACTACAATGACCTTACTCTAAGAACTAATGCGTGCGAATCGTTTTGTTTTTTTTCTTCACATCAAAACTGTAACATTTTAAATAAAAACCAAGATATAAAGAGACGTAAGAAGTCATGACCTCAGCCTCGGTGGTCCTTAAGGCCTCTGATAACAAAGAATGGGTTTTATGTCAGGGTATCAAATCCTTTGGCATTTAAGTGATTAATAAATCTTTGTCATAGTAGCAGATAATCTCTACAAAGTATTCTTCGTTTAGACTTCTCATAATAACTCATTTAAGACTTTATTTTAAGTTACAATTTAAACAAAGTAACTGTAAGTCATGGCAGTACCTTACGAGTATAATCTTTCTGAGAAGTTTAAGAGCGTATTAACTATTCGTTTTGAAGCAATTGTTCTAAAATATTTTGGCAGAAGCTTTTTAAAGCTAAGACTTATATAATCACTAGCATAACAATATTTTTCTCTGAAAGTCGCAAGCAAACGGGATTAAACGATATAAGCAAACAATGAAGGATAACAATTTTAAAATTCAAGGTCGTTACAGTAATTTAAAGAATATATTGGTTACAGAGGTTCATTAAATTGGCTATTATAAATTATAGACGATAATTATAGGGTTCGGCACTCTCATGGAGCAAAACTTACCGGCTTGAAATGGAAAATGTATAAGATAATATTGTATATATTGAAGAATATTTATTTTTTGAAACTTGTATATGAATTAGATCTTTATTTAGAAAGAGGAAAGCTTGGATGAATGGACACATTTGTTTCTGGTATCTAGAAACATATCTTAGAAAAATTTGGGATGCGTAAACAAAACTACGGGAATCAACATGTTCAGATCTAAAAAAATGAATCATTTTTCACAAAAGAATAACAAAAACATTGAAAGCTAAGGACAGTTAAATACGTATAACTTTCGAGACTTTATATTATACTTAAATAGAACGCTTGCGATAAAAACTGTTTACAAATACGCGCAGATGCCCTTCCTATATACGACGGGCAATTAAAAACTGCCCGCATCCAAAGAACCATAAGATATTAACATATGCGAATGTTCCTAGAAGGAATGCCTCACGTGTGGCGCATCTTGTCACAAAAACGGAGCCCTCGGATACGAGTGGCCAATGCGAATGTCTACCAGGTTTTCTAGTTATAGATGTTAGTCATTATTATTTCCATTTGATCCTACAAAGAAATGCTTTATATAAATGTACATTAAATTCTAAGTAGTTTAAGATTTATTCTAACAGAAAATCTTCTTAAAAGAAATGGTTGAGATAAGATAAGCCTGTAATTGAAAATGATTGCAATTGTTTGGGATACATTCCGAGAAATGTTCCGACTGTGAATGCAATCTTACTTTTTATGATCGCAAATCTCTGTGAAGGCAAAACGTTAAAAAGGTGCGTACAATGGCTTAGTGTACAATGGACGTGCATATGTTCCGCGTACTTGTTTTTTTCTTTGGTTTTAATGAATTACTTTTTACAAGAAACCATTGATGTTTCAGTGACTCTTAAATAAAACTGTTTTGAAAATTATGAAATGGAATTAATATTAACAGATCTGAATCAAGAATTACAATCCTGAGAGTTTTGTGCGACTGTAAGCGCCATGGCCCTTGACCTTAAGTTATATGTATGTTTATGCGCATATAACACGTATGTAATTGTTACGAACTGTTACGTTCTTGACACGCTATTAATAAATTATTGAATTAAAATATGATAACGGTTTATAATTTCGTTATCTTTTTTCTTCCGTTTTTTTGCTGCACCGATGATTATTATAATGATTGGTTTTGTCAGCATTCATTGCTTTTAAAGATAATTTTAAAACTGTGTTATATACTTTGATAATTATAAAAAATTGCAGTTTATACAATTTAAAATGATAAAAAAATTTAAAAGATACATTATAAAAAACAAACAGCTCATTTAAATTGGTGCGACATTCATTTACGAGTTCCTTTAATTAAGCTTTTAAATTTA
Organism: Danaus eresimus; assembly: GCA_018231745.1. Lineage (NCBI taxonomy): Eukaryota > Metazoa > Arthropoda > Insecta > Lepidoptera > Nymphalidae > Danaus > Danaus eresimus. Next base: position 5,302 of record DVQP01000936.1, on the reverse strand, counting down.
TTAATTAGTTGATCAACAGTTAATGTATCATCGGCTTGTCCGGAAGACTTCTATTTCTATCCTTAACGAGTGTCAAATTAAACAGAGACCTGCTACTACATGTTCACATACATAGTTATGAAAAACGAGAAATTTGTTACTATCGATAGGGGAAGTCAATATTCAACAAATTGAAATGAAGCGATTTTATTTTGTAGTAAAGTATGAACTGGAAAAGATGTTACGAACTTAATTATATAATTGCATAGCATAAACCTCATCTCATTAAATCACAAGACCGATGACGCGTTGAAATCTTTTATATGAAATGAAACAGCGCTCTAATAATACCTTAAGTTCACTATATAATAAATAACGTTTAGAAATTTTATGTAGGTAATTGACAGTTGGTACCCTCATAGCTTCCCCACTATCGCTGTGACCTTATAACAAGTGCTTGAACAGGTGTAACTTCACCTGGAATACAATGTCTAGTTATATTCGTCTTTTATGTAGAATATTAGGGTTGCTACATCGTAGTTTTCGGGTCGCCTGGAGTTTACTACAGGCAGATCATACAATCATCATAATTATTTCATTAACCATGTAAATATATTAATTGAAACACCTGCAACATGGCAGTATCAATACATTCAGGTTGTGATAATTAAAATGTTTTCATTTACGATAATATTTATTCCAGTTTGATATTCTAAATGAATAGCTGTATTAAGGAACTTCCTGAAGATCGGAAGGTGGCAACCCTGAAAATGTTCCGATAAGGGACATATGCGGGTTTCGTAACGGTAAAGTCGATATGTTTTTCGCTAATGGATGTTCGATGTTTAATTTTCTTTACTATATTGCATTGTATGTATAAAACCTTAAATGAGGCTCGTCAGGCATTACAATCATAGACACGCATCGAAACAACAACTAGGATTGGGAGATCGATTCCCAGAACAAATGAAAAATGAGTCAATAGAAAAAATCTAAATCAGATGCAAAATTCAATGTCATTGTTTAATAAAACAGTGTTTTATTCAAAACCGTAATAATCGTGGTTAATTATATGGCAGCGATTGCGGTGAGTGACCCAAATACAAAGCGATGGCCGACGGAAACGCGCCATTGTGCCGCAATCATTGACACCTCGCCGGCAAATGCTGACGATTCAACTCGACCACTGATTCATCACAGCTTCCTATTTATTCATCATGATCATCATCATCATCATAACTATCAATATACGACAAATCATCATCTGTATTTTATTCGACTTTTTTTTGCCTTTGTACACAACATTTTGGTAACTTTATTCTCATTCACATATTATCTTGTTAAATTAATCTTTATTCCTCTGATAGATACAATTCATATCTATACGGACTAAAGGTTTTGCTTTTGAGGATTTCTCATATTAAAACAATAGACATCCTAACATATGAGCATTTATAATAATACAATGAATTCTAAATGAAAATTCTATTTGACTGGAACATTTTGTAAACTGACAACGAGCGAGACATAATAAAGATATTGATATTTTAGCAGCTATATGCGAATAAACAGTGGAAAAATCAAAAACAGAACAGTTAGTACAAATGATTCACATCTTCAAACGTCTGACACCGTTAATGTGGTGACGTCTAGCTTCCTTTATTTAAACAAGAATATATCTTCAAAGGTTTTACAATTCTATTACATGTCGTTAAACGAAAAACTTATTCAGATTTATTTAAAATGTAAGCTCTGGACTATCTTAAAATCAGATGACAACAGTATTAGTATCACGCAAGTCACACATGATCGCAGGTAGACGTTTGTCGGCCGAGAACAGGATTCGGACCGAGTATCCTTTTTTTGGTTTGTCGGACGGCCGTTATGTAGGAAGATGTAAATAAAAATATTCACCAAGAAATTACTGCTATGAAAAACGGTATCTACATACAGCCTCCAGTAAAATGGTACGGAAGTAGTAAGAAAAATAATAAATATTTCTTAGGATAATGAAGAAGAGATCATATGAATGCAATGAAAGAGTTCGTTATTAATTTTTAAAGGACGATGGAAGTTACAAAAAGATGTCTGAAGCGATGAATGGGCGTATTGTGTCATGAAGCCAGACTCACCGACGCATTCCTTATCCTTTTTGGACAGTAGAGGTATCGGACCGTCGTCCAGTGGAGAACCGGGGCATAGCGGGTCACCTTTACCCAACAACTCCTGCCCTTCTTGCAGGCCTAGCTGCTGTTCATGCAGCCGTTTCTTGATGAGGAATATCTTCGGCATCTTCGATAAATAAACACTTCACACTAGTCTAAATATACGACGATACAATCCATTTAACACAGGTTTGCATCATAACACTGCACGGCTGTTCGCGTATGTTTTCTGTTAGCGGACATGCGGTACCGTTGGCCGCTAAGAGAGGACTGAGCGTCGGTAGGTGTGATCGCGGCACCGTTGCCCGGACAGGTCCGCCCGCGCCGCCCCTGCGCCCGCGCAACTAATAAAGATTCCAGTAAAAGTGCTTGCACATACTCATTTCTCTGTCATAATAGATTTTTTGGTATTGTACAGTTCTTAGGATTATATGGTTTGTATGGTATCGGATAATTTTACATGATTGTTATCTTGACTTCACGTGTTGTACTTACGTGGTGATTTTTTATTTGAAAAGTGTAGTTTAACTCAATTAATTTTAGTAATGTTTGAAACGCTTTCGTTTAAATAGAATAAATACAAATATTCGTTATAGTATAAAAAATGGTCTTACAAATAATAATTCCAGAAATTATATTGAACCAAGATCAGTTTGAGATGAGTCACGAGATCGGTAAAGACTATAAAACAATAACCTCAGATACAATTATTATTTAGTGTTGGAGGCTTGATATTGATGTCTGAACATCTACATCCATACAAGTTTGGTTATTAAGTTTCATCACAAAGCAACTAATTTAAATATGAAGTATCATAGATATTGCCATCATCTCCGGGATCTTTGAATATTCATGACTTTAAAAATTCTCACTAAACAAAATATGTCGGCGTCCTTTTAAGTAACAGGAGGATTAAGAACAAACGAATCCTTAGAGAAACTAATGCTGGGTATTCACCGTTTTAGTGAAACGGGGATTTACAACAACAAATAAAATATGAACAATAACAGAGACAAAACCATTTACAGCAACTTTTATAACAAAAATTTCTGTGTCTATTTTATTGTTTCTTTTAATTACAGCGGCGTTTGACTCCGTCTGCACCGAGAGTTACATGCGGACGGCAACACTCAATCTACCTTTGTAATAATAAATAGTATAATGAATTTTTCAAAGCCTAGTTGTATAATCAACTTCCTGACAATGCTTGATATTTCCTGCTAAATATAAATAGAAATCATTGTATCCAACTTCCGTACTCTAAAATATCTAATAGACACATCTCATCTTTTGATTGAACTTCAACTGAGACGTTATTATGCGAGACGCTTAAGAATTCGCTTGATATTCCATGAAGGAATTTTCTGTCCGTAGTTAAAAAAAGAGATTATGTCGGCCATGATCCTAACGAAACGGTTTTACATTGCTCTGGCGAGAACTGTTTAGTTTTTTTGCAGATTACGTCTCTTGTTTAGTGGTAGTGAGCAAAAAACCAGTATCAAAGTATAACCGCACCTTACTTTATATACGCTAAGTGTGTAAACATCCTCAAAGATCTTTAACAAACGTATAAAATAAAAATTACAGACATTAATTGACTAACGGTTTTGTGTTTAATAAATATTTATGATACTTTGACGTCTTTTGTGTAGCTGATACATAAGTTTATTTAACCATGTATATACCTACTCGTATACATAGAAAAACAATAAAATATTAGTTTATTACAGATTTATATATTAAATATTAATGTATTTGAAAGTTTCTGTCCATATATTTCTTGGACCGCTAAAACGACCTTAAAAATATCTTGTTGAGAGATTTGTTAATATTTTTTGCTGAAAAAAATCTGGCCGGCTACCGTTTCAAAAAAGTATTTTGTTCCCAAAATTGTTTGAAATCGGTTGACTGCCTGTAATCAGAAACTTAATTTAGATAATGTAATCATTGCATAATGAAATATATTTCTTGAAAAAAAATATTCATAATTATAATATTAATATTTTTTCACTATAAAAATTTTCTTGTTTTTTAAATTAAGGGTAAGCTAGCATTTCTTATTACAAGTTTTTGTGACTAATGATGATTCCTTCCGTATTATGCAACTTACGCTCCTTTCCGATGTTACTTCAAGTTTAGACATTTAACCTTATTCAAGTTAAGTTGACAGTCTAGTTTGCAACACACAAATATTTTCCCTTGGTACTTATTCATGTATTTGATAGTACGTTTAAAACTATGACGTCTTATTTTTTCTTATTAAATTTATACGAAATACAATATAAAAATTAATTAAAGGGACTACATTATTGCTTGCTATGAAAATTTTTTGTAAAATTTATTCATTCATTTGTTAAAAAGAACTTCGTTATTATCTATGATAATAAATTTTTATACATCATTATTATATGAGCGCAACAAACATGAAGAATTAAAGTTTATTTTTTGATAAAAAATTCTAAAGAAAATTGTATATAAGACAGCAGTTTGTTAAATACAATCGCATGGCTTGTATGTGCCAATTATCTGTTTGAATTATTAAAATTTAAATATCGAAAAATATGTACATATAAATATTTTAATTCCAATTAATTAGTAATATTATCACTGTATCAATGTCTGAAAGGTAAAATAATATTGGTCTATGTATTATGGTACACAAGAATTTATTACAGAAAAATCTGGAACGAATATTTTTCTTTTCGTGAAACAAAATTATTATTTACTTGCTAAAAAACATTGTTTGTTATTGTTGAGAGAAATGTTCGAGCCATTTGTAAGTTATTTATATTATAGCGCTTTAAAATAAATTAAATCATAAGTTTTATCTCAGTTATAGGAAATTAAATTAAGGTTTTTTGAGTGATATAGTTATTTAAAAAAAATTACCGACATATGTTTTAATATTAAGGGATTTCATATATTTATATATTCCCAAAAAAAAAAAACATAAAATGTTACAAAATTTATATTTATTCATGAACTTGTCATTGTTTTAAATATTTTTTTCAAGTGTCATAATACTTAATTCGCAATTAATGTACAGCGCATCCCTAATAAACGTATAACATCTAACATTTAATTAAATTGATGCAAAAATATGCATGCTGTGTAGAATGATTTGCATGATTTTGATATTATATTCATAGTCAAATATT
>DVQP01000935.1:0-18258 GCA_018231745.1 Danaus eresimus | reverse complement strand
AAAAATATATTCCAGTCAAGAGACCATCCTTTTGAAAAGAACACTTATAGTTGTAAAAGCTCATTGCTTCTAATATTCACGTTTAAATTGGTTTTGTATTATACTATCAGTAATCCAATTAAAAAAATATATTTTTAATACAATGAAATATTAATACCAACTAACCGCATTAAAAATACTCACAAAGCTATGAGAATTGAATTCTCTGTTAGTTTAATAGAAAAAGTGAAATGGTAGAAGTAATAAAAGTTTGCTAAGGTTAATAAACTCGAGCTCCGGAGCGGTGAGAATCAAATCGTTTAGGTGGAGGAGGTCTGCAAATAGAGGGTTATAGACAGTCCGCCAACAAAAGATGCAATTTGTCAAATCAAATAGTTTAAACACGGCAACTTATTTCGGGCGTAGCCGACAACAATTTCCTAGATTTATTTTTTCATTTTTAATTTAAGGCCTTAATTTAATTATGCATGCCATTAAAAATAACTTCAACAATATATACATAAAGATACCATAAAAATATCCTTAATGTCTAAATAATCTTCATAGGAAAAAGCGAATAAATTGTCGTGTGTTTTCTAGGAAAGTAAATAACTGTTTCTCAATATTTAAACCTACTATTCCTTTAATTTTACCTCAGTGTATAAATATTTTGCAGTTGGTGCAATTGTATGAACGTTATGATAAATACCTACACAATTATGCACTGAAGCACATAAAAGTTTTAAAATTTGAAACATCAATGCTAACTGAAAGTATATAAAAATATATAACAATGGCATCTTGCAGAGAAGTTCAGGCAGCGTTTCAGAGAGTTATTTACGATCTCCGTGTAATTAAATTCTAGAATTGCACCTTAACAAACGGTTAGTAGTATAATTAAACAGTTATTATTCACCAATTTTACTGGAACTATTCCTTTTGTGCTTAAATTACTGAGTGTTTGTGAATTCGAGAGGAAAATATAGTTTAACGTGACCTGTTTTAATGTGGTTTTGTTTTTAGAACAGAGATTAAACAAAAATTTGCCATAAAAATAATTATGAATGTAGGGAAATCTATTATAAGAATAATGTTTTGAAAAATATTTTATATATTCTAGTAATTTCTGAATGTAAAAAATTTTAATCATGCATAAATTTACTGATGTATTTCAATCTAGCAAAGAAGCAGTATAACAGATATTAATGAAATTTAAGATTAACGTCATCGGAATAACAAAACAATTGATCCAATCATCAGTCAAACCAGGATTAGGCACTGCTGGATAGAGAACCTCCAAGCCTGAATTTATATGCTGAAGATACCATAAAGTATTGTTTTTTTTTTAATTTTGTCTCATTTCATATCAAGAACGATATTTGTATTGATAAGTCGATATGCACGAAACACTTTATGCGATTTCAAAGCTTTTTATAATTTTTTGATTGGGAATATTTTTAAAGAATTCCCTAATAATAAAGGAATATCCTTGGAGACAGATATAAAGGTGAGGAACATATTTTCTGTAATTTTTTCTTCTTATTGATGTTCTGAAGGGTAACATTTTTTTGATATGACATTTATCATTGCACAAATATCATAACTTACCATTGAAACTAGATTTATTATACCTCATAATTATGTTATATACATATTGTTATGAAAATTTATTTAGATAAAATTACTGAAAAAGTGTAGTTTTAATGAACTTATTATAAATATCTAAACAAAATTATAATTTTCTTTCCACTCATAAAAATAGAGCTCCTATTAAATTAATTAAAAATTCAAAAAAATGCAATCATTTTATCCTGTCTACATTTTATTACTTCAAGGTATTTATATTCCTTTTACGCAATTCACGCTCAATTTGAGTGCTTCTAAAGGAAACAAAAAGTTTAATACTCTTACAAGGAACGCTTTCGCGGCATTCAGTCCTCAAGGTTGTCGGTTCATTGAAGCTTAATATTTTGTATTTCAATATGAGAGACGAGAATATGTAATCGGTTTACATATTTTCATTATGTTATATCACTTTATTAATATTTTTCAAATCTTTTACCGTTTTTTTTATTACATATAATAAATTATAAAAAAAAAAAATCACTTAAAATCTTATATATCCGTGAGAAAATTTGTTATTGTCAATTTCGCTATCTATTCAGCGACTGTCTGTCAAAAGCTTTATTTAGAAACATATGAAGGTGTCAAGTCAAGCTGAAATTTATATTAAATAAAGGTCTATCGGCGTTATCTTGGAAGCTGTTTAATAAAAAGATTCTTTACGACACTATAAAATGTGGCTTATTGTATCATTCATTATATTTTTATGTTGTAATAAATACCCGATATACATAGAATTGTAATGTGTGTTAATTTATGTCTTTATGCGCATATCAATGAACACATAAAAAAAATTCTTTTTATTCCACTTTTCTCTATTAATAATTTTGAAAATTTTAAATCTTTTTTATCAGTCCGATCCAATGACTATAAATTTCGCTGTAGGAAATAGTGACTCTACATCGTTGTAGTTGAAAAAAAAAAATGTTTTGTTCTAATATAAATGGCTCGATAAATAAATTAACAAACAATTACCTATGAGACATGTATGTATTAGCCGTATAATAATAATAAAAAAATACAAAATTAAAATTACCAGAAACGATTACTGTCAATGAACCAGGAAATCGTTCCCTAACCGGACACTAGGGAGCAACTTTAAGTATTATAATAGTATCAATATACTTAACCGTCTGGGATTAAAAGAAATATCTGTACGATTTTTTATAATATATATTTTTTTACTTTTACGTTGTTAAAAAATGTCAGGAAAGATATTTAGAATGGTGTTATATCCACTATCAAAACCTCATCTATATTAAAAAAATAGAAAATAACCGTGTTGATTATAACTCTATAAAAAGCCGTCTAAGATAAATGACTTAATAAATGAGGTAATAAGTACATTGCCCATTGTTTAATTAAATAATGTGAAATTTGGCATTAAAAATCTGTCTTTTTTTGTCAAAAACAGCTTAGATTTATTAATTCAAAAAGACCCACAGTATAAATTAGTTATTAAACAGGCTTATTTCTAACCAAAAAAGACAGGAAATTCTGATAGCAGACTAAAATATACTAAATACACAAACTTTAGTGCGTTTATTTTATTTTAAATAATAATCTTTATTACATATCCAAGTAAAACTAATCCATTATAAATAAATGAAAATTTTTCATATTATTACATAAAATGTAAATACTATTTTTCTCTACCTATTATCTTTACTGAGTATTTAAAAAAGGCATTGTTTAAGGTACTTAGACTTAAAAATATTACACAATTTTATTGAATGAATGGAGGCGGAATGTCTTTAGAACATTGTATTAATTCGAGGCATTTGAAGAAATGATATTTATGAGAAATCGCGAGGTAACCTTAACACCAATGAAATTAAATATTTCTTTCAAAAAAAAAGTCTACCTGCTTGAGTTGTTATTGAAAATTAGAAATAAGGTCAAACTTTTCAGGTTTAATATAAACTATATGGCAGCATTTTCAAATTGTATAAAAAATGCGTAACAACAAAGAAAGAATAAGAGTATGTATTAGACAAAAAATTAATTAGAAAAATTAAAATAGGTTTTAGCAGATGAAACTAATATTTTCGGATTAATACACGTATTTTAAAAACTCCATACTCCCGACGTTTCGGTTACTTTGTAGCAGCCGTGATCACGTGATTCATTTAAACGAATCGTGAAAGTCTTATATTTCATAATTTTGCAGTCTTACGAATCCAATCAGTGAAAGATCCGGCATCAGTATATCTCCGGTTTTTTCACCGTAAATGGTCACTTGTGTCTTTAGTTAGTCGACTACCAGTGTGTAATGGTAAAACCGTTATTAAAAATAATTAAAAGAATATCTGGACAGTTAGTTTCTAAATAACATCACCTTTTGAAAATAAATATTGCCGATTTAATGGAATTTAAGTCATTATTTTAAGTCATTGATTTGGTAAAATAGGGAACAGTTGAGGCGATGTCACGCGTCCTAGCAGTTTCCCTAGAATGACGTCAGACCAGAATTACAGATTTATTTTTCCGGACGCAACTGCAACAGTCATTACAATACTACAAGACCAGTCATGAGATCTAAGATTTTCGCGAGTGATATTCATTTAAATGAAACTTATGTCTCCCATGACAGACATGGACTGACATCCACATCTCGCCTGCCCGTGATCACGGTTGCTGTAAACTAACCGAAACGATGGGATTATGTAGTTTTAAACAAAAAAAATACACGCGTAGTCTATCCGAAAAATATTAGTTTCATTTATAAAATACCAATCATTCACTGAAAGCCAAATTTTAATGGAAAATGCATATATAAAAAAAATTCATGACCAACATTATTAAACACATTATTTAAATCAAGCGGAGTATATATTGGAACATCTTTAAATTTTTTATTACAACATAGATAAATACATAAAATTCTTTGTAAAAAATGATCACTTTTACTATTATTAGAGAAATAATATGGTTCAAAATTTCACTACATGATTATTAATAACGTGTAAATTGATATTTTTGTGTACAACTAGTCTAACAAAACATAATTTTGGAGTGGAATATTTAAAAGAAATTTATCTGTAGTATCCAGCAAAATCATGAAGTACTTTATTCTACTGTAAATATTAAGTTTTAAAGTATGCCCTGTGGCTTTGATGTGGGCGATTTTCTTAATAAATTTATATACTATATACACATATGTATATATAACTCATGAGCTGGATTTATTGTCACTGATACACCAATATTTATGTAGGTCTACTTTCATCATGTACATCATTGAATTATTGTTATTCATCATTTGTATCTTAAAATTTAAATAATTATAATTGAAGTTCTGTTTTCATACACTACAATGAAAGGTGTTTTTGAATATAGAATTTTCTTGACGGTAACTTCACGAAAGAGCCTACAGACAATACAGTGTTCTCGACGTCCTCACAAGATTCTAATTAACTTACAATGTATGATATATTTGTGTCTACAACCGGTTTAACATAAATTTTGTTTGCAAAACCAATTACAATGAAAACGTCTGGCGACATTTCCAAAATTAGGGCTAGTTATTTTTATTGCACTTCTAAAGTTTCGCTATGAAATTAAAGGGTTCGCTAAAAATAGCTCTTAGGAACTAAAAGTCGAAAATAAAATTGAAAGTAAAAAACCCTTACAAAATCCGAGCTTTACAAAAGCACTAAAATGAAAACAATAAGTTTTTACTATAAATATTTTACTTCCACATTTACATTTTATTACATAATTAATATGCTATAAAGGCCTTTCGCGACGTTTAATAGAGTAGAACAACAGGTATATTAAATAGCAGTAATTAAATCTCGCTCAAAATTATTTATTTTTTCCTTTTAGTAAATTCAAATAAAAGCCTACTTTTAAAATGCTTTCAATTTTAATTTATGTAATGAATACTATATGCTTTATTGTAGACAATAAAAAGTAAAATTAATACAAGAAAGTGGGTTGAAGTGTATTAAAAATTACATTCACACCCAATAAACATAAACAGAATCATTCCTATGTACAAATTAGTATGGACATTATATATACACATGTTTTGTATGATTCTTAAAAACACGGGACCATGCAGATGAGGTACCAAAGGAAGTTGTTAATTAATTTGGGATTTGTTTGTAACTATAATCCATTTCCTTGATCTTGAAAGATACCAGGTATTTAGGAGTTCTTATAACTAAAGGCAGGGAGTTCCAGTGTTGGGAAGGAGTTCACTGTAAAATAATGTCGAGGAATTGACAGGAAATTTTTGGTAAAAGGTTTTTCTCAGAAAGTAAGAATCGTTTATGAGTCACCCAAACACTAATATTTTCTTAGGACAAGGAAAAGTACCAGAAATGACCAGAATGGGATAAAGAATTGCTTAAAGGAGATTTTGTAGAATTGCAGTTACAGCAGGGATTAGAAGAAAGTTTTGCAGTTTGTGTAATGATATAGCTGCAACAAAGATTCCTTTAGCCTCAGTCATATAAATCCCAGAAAACACATTGATAAAATATCAGACCAAGTTTTTTTACAATGTCATTATACCGTGCACCGAGTACTAACCATATTAAAAGTTATAGAACGATCTACATGTACAATAATTGTGGCCTGGGTTTTACTCCCATTTATGACCAGACCATAAGACCGGCCAATTACTTATTTTTTACAAAACTGAATTAATTTGAAATAAGTAGATCCATTTTGGATGCGTAAAAAGTAATGTAAATTTGTAAGTGACTGGTAAGGTATTTTTTGGCTGACGATACATTTTGTTGCATACCAGCAGCAAAGGTACTAATAAATGTTGGGGTTCTTTGCGGTAACTCTCTGCGAGTGCCTATATAAATCATCTATTTATAAAACCAGTTAGCAACCCCAACAAATATTATAACAAAGTTAAAAGTAGCAAGCAGAATATAAAAAACTCATAACTGAAGTCAATTTAAACTAATAAATTGACTGTATCTCTATACTTTTCCGAAAGAATATGTTATTTTGATCCACGGAATATTCGCACTATGGCCAGGATTTAAAAAGGATTCAAAGGAATCTAGATGATTCGGACAACTGACTTAAAACCAAGAAGGATTCGTAGGATTATGTATCTTATATGAATAACTTTGAAACCCATATACTAAATGAAATCCAAATTTTTATTTTTCATATCTAAAAGAAATTTGACTAGATAAAGAAAATGAGACAACGGGCATGTTTTACAATTGATATTAAAAAGAAAATGTGGAAACAAGGATAACTGTAACTAAATGGGAAATAGATGCTGAACTCTTCATATACAAATTGGAATTCTTAAGAGTTCTTGTTTGTCATTACTTTTAAAGATGTCATTCTGCTAACCTTTACACTGTTGTGAAATTTTACGATTTTCAAGATTCAGCAACTTCAAATCTTTTTTGGGTCAGTTTACGGCCTTCAATGTTTAGAATGCCGTTTAACGTTCGCTTTATTTATGTAATATAATTATTATATAAAATCATTGTTAAATGCCATATATTGCTATATAGTTTTATATTGCGTACTTGATGATGACAATATCATCTTGTCGGCTGTTATTACAGTTGCTGAAAAGTAATCGAAAGTCGGGTTGGCTGTAAAATAATAATATCCTATTGTTAAGTCTTAAAAAAAGATAATTTATTTATATATACTCGAGAAAATATAAAATATTACTGCACGCATTATAGGGGAATACGAAGTATGGATATAATTTAATAATATATAGATATAATGAAGCTTTAAGAGTAACTCGTAAATCAAGATTTTACTGACAAAATCAGCAATTTAGTATAGTTTTATACGATGGCGTAAATGAAAGCAATCTTGTATATCATAAGTATAATCACGAAACAGGAGTTAAAAGTAATAAAAATGCTAATTTTAATTATACAAACCTTCCCTTTTAAACATTTGAACAATTTAAATTTGTTATGAACAAATAAAACGTACACAATCTAGTAGATGCATTGTTAATAAAACGGAATTAATTGAACAACATTTGTACACACATTCATACAGTTTGGTACACGTACGAATAATTACGTAATTTATATTCATAATTCTGTGTTATTTTAGGATGATTCGACAAATTAATTTGCTTATATAACATGTGTTATTTATTATGTGCACATACTATTCCTAGATGATATTTTATTCAGATCATTTCAAACAGCTACAATATATTGTTAATATTAGTATTAATAACGTAAATTAAGGTAAACAGCCATATATTGTTCGCAATATTCAACAAATAATCATAAATGGTAATCCATGTCACGGGCGTTTCAAACGCTGAGGCAGCTGTCATTGTGACAAAGCCTCATATAATTAGATCCAGATAGGCATATTTACCTGCTATTATCGCAAATCGATAGATATCAGCTTTTAATATTATTACTAGAATGTTGTAGAGTGAATAAATTATATATTTTGAATTAATTTGATTTTTTTAATTATTTATTACCTTATTGTCGAACTAAATAGAGAGATTCTGAAAAATTTTATCATTTTTAAATGCTCTGCCCTATTACAAGCTTTATTCCAATAATGCATAGGAATTTTCCGAAACAAAAAATATATGTACGAAACACACAATAAGATTGAAATTAATATTTTAAAATTTGATACTCTTCCCGCAAAAACAAATCTATAGCAGATGGGGCTCACTCTATTCTGAATACCATAAAACAAGGACCTAACCTTTTCTCTTTGAGTTCGCCTGAACCAGTAACTCGTGATGGTATTTGTACCAATGACTATTGAGTTACATGTTGATACAACAATATGAACATTTTCTATTTGATAAGATCATATCAACATAATATTCACATGTAGTTTATATTGATTAATATATTTTACATGTATAAAAGTACTAAAATATATCACAATAATAAGTATGAACACAAATTCGCATTATTTACCCCACTTTTTATGTTTACGGGCCGTCATAAAGCTAATACCTTTGTCCTCACCCTAGAGGGGCGCAAAAAGCGAATCTTGAATACAATCTTTGAAGCCCATGTAAATATTTGTTCTTGAAGCCAAAAACCGTTTAAAATTAAAATTATTCATGGTATACTTATGTTTGCATAAAATTAGAATAAAATTTCTAAGACATTTAATATTTTGGTTTGTTCATAGATAATGGAATTAATGAATAAATAATAACCCAATATAAAAAGATTAATTTGTAATGAAATTGTTTTAGTCTTCTCAGGAAATTTCAACAAAATATTTTAGCACTCTCGTGTCTGTACATTTTTCGTGCTTGATGCTCATAAAGCTCAACCCACTCAACATGAATTAAGTCAAAATGATCCGCCGGGAAATCACCAGTTCCCACCAATTAAGAGGCTTCGAATAAATTTCTGCAGACGTAGATATATTTTTTAATTACGATACATTAGAGCTTAATGTTATTTCATCGAAATTCTATATAGGTTGCTTCTGTTTATGTATCGAGATGGTATTCAAAGTTTATTTCATTCCATGAATTTTGCAAATAATAGAACTAAATTTCTTTCATTTTTTATTAGTACTATTCTTTATTCGTAAATTCCGTCGTGGACTGCTGGTGCAGGTCAGTGACAGCAAACGATAGAACATGGCGCTGAAAAAGTAACAAAGTAAAGGCCTTCCGAAAATCTCACTCGTTGTATAAAGAATTACAGCATCTGTCAGCAACGCATCTGCAACACCTCTTATGTTGCACATGTCCTTAGGCGACGCTAAACACTTACTATCACATAAACCGTGCACTCGTTTGCCCCGTAGGGACGAAAAAATATATATTTCTAAACCGATATACCAATAATCAATACTAGTTTGTTCAATAAGTAGGAGGAACCTGTTATCAATCAATAAAAAGATAATTATAACCAAATATATAACAAATATTTATTATTTACCATCTAAATGTATGTTAGTACAATATTTATTTCCTCTCTGAAGTAACGAGACAATCCACACTAAAACAATTGTATGATCCATGTTCATAGTTTTATCCCTGGTCGGATGTAACATAAAATGTTAAGTTTAAGCATTAAAACACAAAGCAAGTGACCGCTTAAATTATCACTGAAACAAACACACTTGTACACAAACGCTTCTTTGCAGCTTGTGAAATGCGGGAGGATATCATATTTCATAGCCAGGTATGCTTGAACTAAACCAAATATATTCACCGTGAAGATGACATCCTTTACACAACAAGATATTAAGAGTGTTATGACGTTAGTTGGAGAGATATAAATATAACGAAAAATATTAATGCTTCGTTCAGGATAAGTTAATTTAGAAAATACTCATTCTTAACACTAAATCCATTGACATAAATAACAAAATGAAGATTGTGTTATTTACAAAAGTGGAACAAGAATATTCACTAACAGAAGTATTAAAATTCCTAAATTTTGTTAAGACTATCGACGTTTGCGAATGAAAATATCGGAAGATATAAAGATCTCACAGCACAGCTTGGACGGCAGTGTCGGACACTAAAAATGTGTCGTAACTGTATATTATGATAATGTATTTTACGCCATGGCTTTGCAATTTTTACAAAAATGTTTCTATTTATGCTGTTGTCGTAAACATATTTTTACCGCTCGTAAAAACCATGGGTTTATATACACACAGTTTCATAATTCGGACCGAATGTTTATGGAAAATTTTTGTATAGACTTAACGATTTACGACATTGGAATCGTTGAAAGAATAAAAGATTTTGATTGTAAAGCACGGTTAAATTTCTTTATTTGACTTCTGTGTACGTACAAAGAAATATATACGGTAGTTGAGCTTAGGGTGAACATACATTCTCTGCCAGCCAGCCTGGGAGTTTGAGAGAAAAAACTAAAATATTCTGCATAAAATGACAAAACATGGACTGAAATATCAATTAAAAAATTTACCGCAAAACTGAATCACAGTATTTAATATGTTGTAGAAATATTTTTATAGTATTAAAACGAAAAGACTGTTAAAAATGTTCTGTACCGAATTTATTGTAGAAGTTTTAATAACTTAAACTCATATTTAATTAAGATGGTAGACAGGAAAATAATAAAACTTTTATCTCAAAGAAAATTCAATCTGAGATTTTATCAAATGCAAAACCGTATAAGAGAAAAAAGTTCTTAGAAAAATAGGGTTGCTATTTACAACTTATTCTCTTTGTAGACAAAGCTCTTGAAACGTCTTGAAATTCGAGACTAAGATAAAAGCAGTGCAAGAAAATGACCCGAAGTTTCGAAAAAGTTTTTCTTATTTAAATTTTATCTTAAAACCACGATTAATAATGTCTCTGGATATTGTTTTTAATTTTAGTTCTGGTAAATATCTTAATCTGTGTGGTACCATATTAATTTATTTTTGTTTTAACTGTATAGATATAGACATAAAATTATAATTATTTTTAATTATTTAAGAACAGTTAAATAAAACTCATACGATAAGTATTAAAAACAGATAAGCGTTAATCTGATTACATTAAATTACGTGTCCCACTCCGGGCTCGCCAATCATCGATAATGCTATCTTTTGTATTGATTTTTCTTTTTCATTTTTTTCGTGAACCATGTTGTGGTTAGCTGTTTTTTATGTTCTCCTTAACATTGTTCTTGGCGATGACAAAATAACCAAAGTGGTGGAATTAGATTATGGGGTGGTCAGTGGAGAAAAGTATTGGGATGGCGATTTTTACACGTTTTACGGAATACCGTATGCGTCTGTACCAACCGGTCGTGATAGGTTTAAGGTACAATACACTTGAATTTATTATTTTTATTCCATAAAGTTTATAATCAGTAAAAACATAACTTTAAAATATATTGTCCAATTTGCGTGTGTATGTCATAATATTTTCTATAAATAATCTAAGATAACTTGTGAATAAATAAAGCGTTCTTATTTATTTATGTGTTCAAAATTAATGTTAATAAATGGTATGTCCTTATAAATCTAATTGTTTAAGGGTCCTCTTCCTCCAAAACCATGGGAAGGTGTCCTCGAAGCAAACAGACGATCAACCATTTGTCATCAATGCTACTTTACTGGAGGTTCAGAGGAAGTACTTTTAGACGGCGATGATGATTGCCTACTTGTAAATATACTCTCGCCTCTAGTAGCCAGTGAAAATAATTTATTACCTGTATTAGTGTATATACATAGTGGTGCGTTTTCTGGTGGAAGCGGCAACATGGCTTTCTTTTACCATCTAGCTAGACATGACGTTATTACCGTGAGCTTTAACTATCGATTGGGAGCTTTTGGATTCGCATGTCTTGGTAACGAAGAAATTCCTGGTAACGCGGGTCTGAAGGATCAAGTTGCTGCATTACGGTGGATTCAAGATAATATTAAAAAATTTGGTGGGGATCCAAAAAGGGTGACTCTGGCAGGATTCAGTGTTGGAGCAGCTATGGCTGAATTACTATCGTTCTCCAAGTCTACTATTGGTTTATTTGATAAATTGATTCTAGAAAGTGGTTCTGCATTTTCGCCTTTTGCTATTAACAGGGATCCTGTAGCAACGGCATTGAATTTAGCTTACGCTATGGGATATAATGGAACGAACAAAATTGAGGAATTAACGGAATTTTATTTAAATGCAGAAACCAAGCAATTAGCTGAGAAAAGTATTAATTATTATCTTAAAAATAGTACTTTCGGTTTCTCCCCGTGTATTGAAAATTTACATGAAGGCATGGAGGCTATATTACTCGAATCTCCCATTGATGTTATGAACAAAGGAGAACAAAATGACGTAGCACTACTCACAGGATTTGCAAATATGGAAGGCATAAGCCGCACCATTAAATTCGGTACATGGAGAGAAGAAATGAATGAAAACCTTGCCGATTTCTTACCAGCAGATTTGAAGTTCGATTCTGAAAAAGCCAGAAATGATACTGTCAGTGCCATTAGGAAACGTTATTTTAATGATAAAGAACTAACCGCAGAGTCGTTGCAAAATTATGTTGATTATTTCTCTGACTCCATGTTTAAAACTGGCATAATTAAATCAGCGAAACTACACGCAGATATATCTAAAAGACCAGTATATTTATACGAATTTTCATACGTGGGTAAACTAAACATAGAACATAATTATATGGACAGAATAAAGGGAGCTAGCCATAGAGATCAAACAGCGTACCTTTTGGACTTTTTTGGTTACACAAATAATTACAAGGACCTCGATGTGAGGGAAAAAATGACATTGATGTGGACTGACTTCGTTAAATATGAGTAAGAAACTTAGATAGTCTTTTAGTTACTCCTTATATATTTATTTATTTTAATTCCAACGTAATAGTAATTTACATTTCATAAACTAGTTAATAAATACTTTTCTAATACATTAATTTCCATTTCAGAAACCCAACGCCGTATGAAAGTTTTCTTATTACAATTAAATGGTTGCCATATACTAAGAAAGAACGAAATTATATAGAAATTAATAAAAAAATGGTAACAAAAAAGGATCTTTTCGAAAATTCATATGAATTTTGGAATAAAATTTATGAAAAGTTCTACTGGAACCCAATAGCACCGAAGTTAATTAAAACTGAAGAAAAGGATAGTGTTAAATCCGATCATAAAGGCAAGCCCAAAGATGGAAGCGATAGAAAAAACAGTAATACATTAAATGATAATAAAATAAAACAAAGCGAAGATACAAGACCTGTAAGTGATTCGAATACTGAAAGTCAAAATAAGCCTGAAAAAGCTGTAAAATCTAAGACTACCCTCAAGACTGATAAGGATATGAAGCATCAAAACGCTGTTAACTCTGAAAAACAAAACAAAAATATTGATATTAAGCCGGGAAAAGATCGTGAAAACAATAAACCCGAAAGTCTTACAAAATTTAAAATTAATGTTGAAACTGGAAGTGAAAGTAAAACTAATAAGGAAAG
This sequence comes from Danaus eresimus, assembly GCA_018231745.1. Classification (NCBI taxonomy): domain Eukaryota; kingdom Metazoa; phylum Arthropoda; class Insecta; order Lepidoptera; family Nymphalidae; genus Danaus; species Danaus eresimus. The sequence continues at coordinate 4,744 of DVQP01000935.1, read as the reverse complement.
CCAGTCTGAAAGTCTGAGGAAAAGCAACGTTGATAAGAAAAGTGGTGCTAAACCTTAAATTAATACTTAAACCAATAGCAACATCAAAACTGACGTTCAACTACATAGTAACGATAGTGGACAAATACAAAGTTAAGTAAAAAAATGCTCAAAATAAATACTTTTATTTTTCTAACAAAATTATTAATTTCGTTGATTTTTTAATACATATATAAAATTTCATAATATACAATTTATCATCTCATAAATTTCCATAAAAATATTTATAATACATATTACGAGGAATTTCATGCTGTACATCATTAAAGTTCTATGATGCGTTTAATGGGGTTCAACAGTTCCCGAACTTTAAAATATCACGTGTAATGTTACCTCACTTTATAATAACGAAATCTAAAACCATAAATAACTAGCAACATGGAGGGGAGTGCTTCGGAGTGCAATGTTGCTTGAAGGAGAAAAGAAAAGTTATGATAAATTTTAAACGATTATGGCTGTAACAAGAAGTATTTTATTCCTTTATTATTATTACAAATTTATTACATGAAATAGACATGTTTTTATTTCAACGCTTTTAGCTTTAAACATTTTTTCTGCTAAAATATTCTTTCAGGACATATACTTCCTTGGTAATACAATTAGACATTCATTAATCTATTGCACTCCAAAGTAAATAAATAATTTTAATTCAAAATCTTCACTTGGCCATTCACGGAAGGGCTGTGACGGGAAAATAATTACAAAATGTTTCCCTTGACTGTTTGAGGGAAATGTTCTCTATACATGCCACCCTCCAAATATGTTATAAATTTTAATCTAGTCACATATAATATAATATGATCCTTATACCCATACATATAAAGCATTTATTTGAAATATATATAGTATACCCAATAAGAACATGTATTGAATGTTCCCTCAGGTGATTTTTTTTTATCTATTGATGTATAAAGGTGTCAATTTATAAGTGTCAAAAGCAGAATTCCGAAGTGTGTTTGCGTTAAAAAACTTCTACAAGTGCTTAGAAGTTTTAGATGACAAATCGAAAAATATTTTCTTATTGGCATAAAGTAACTGAAGGCGGTATAAAACATTTATTGCTTCGAAAAGTAAATATACAATTTAATCTTTTAAAATCATTTTTAAGCTAAACTATTTTGATTCCTAAATAAAATTAATTGTTACATATTGTACTATATAATCTCTTTGACATATGGCCAAGGAATAAAAAACAAAGTGACCTAATAACCGTAATCAATATATAATCAACGATTAGAAATGATAATTAACTTTAACATATAATTTTAAATTAGAAAATGTAAAGCAAAATCTCATAGAAACAAGCAGGATCGAATCTGCAATCTCAGAAAGATTGAACTCCAATAACCGTGGACGTAATAAAATTTGGAACCAAATAATCTTAGTATATTACATCAGAGTTATATAATAAATCAGTCAAGTCTGCCTCAATGGTTCCCGTACAATAGCGCCTTGTCTGAATTGCTTAAATGCTTGCTAATCAAAGTTAATCACGATAGTCACATAATTAGGGTCGGGCTCTGTTATGTGAGGCACGCGCCGTGTCATCACTCCGGAACTCTACATCGGTTATGGCGTGCATTCTTATATACAGGATGTTCATCTAACTCCATCGTTATCATATTTTATCAAAACATTCATAATAAAATAATATTTTATGCAATATAACTAGTCTTGCTCTTAGTTGTGGAATAAGATTCAAAGCTAAAAACGGAATCGATTTTTTTATGACCAAAAATCAACCTGTATAACTTTCGACATTCCATAATATTAAGGAAACTTTCGGTAGGTAAATCATATTCAAATCTATAGGTGAAGCAAAGACAGAGTTTTAATAATAAATGTATTAATTTGAAGTATGCGAATAAAGTTAAAGGAATTAATACAACCTGTATAATTTTCGAAATACCAGCGTTAAGCAAAACCAACCGAAGCTAACTTCAATTCACTTTAACTAATATTGACGTCTACAGAGCATTAACTTCCAGAGGCTGAAGTAAACATGACATTTCCTAGCTTAATATTTATTTATTTTATTTAATATTTCAATACACATGTATAAAAAAAACCCTTTGATTCAGAAGCTGTTGACACGAGATTATTATATACATTAATTATATCATACATTAGAATAACATTGAATTATAAAGCTCAAAATTTATTTGATTAATAAAATCGAGTTACCTAAAGAAACATAGAATAATATGGTTATACAATATATATTTAGAAGCAAAATTGTTGGTAACTAAACCAGCTAAAATAAAATAAGATTTTGTTTAATTTATTGTCATACATTCAAATGTCCAAATAGTTTTATAATATGTGAAAAATCTAAAAGTAAATTTCACAGAAATGCTTCTGGAGTTACGCTATTCATTTCATTGTTTTATATTTCTACCCCAAGTTTCAATTAAAGAAACCGCGATCATCTACAATGAGATCAAAATGGTAATTATTTTATTTAGCTTTCGAGGAATGGTAAAATATATATTAAAAACATTATATGCCTAAAATTTTCTCTTTTTCATATACAGATTATATTAAATAAAGCAGTTGTTCACTGACAATGAAACTTTTGCTAAATATTCGAGCTATCTGACCTTATCCGAATTCTTGAACAGTTAAACAACAATTAATCATTATAATATATTTACGCCGGAGAACTTTGATAATGAAAAAAATCTATTACAGAGTGAAAGATAAATTTCCCTAAAAGAATTCCCCCAAAAATCTTTAGCCGGATGACTGTGCAATTACCAATATCGCGTCTGCATCGCTGAGATCGGAAAAATCCCATTGCGCCGCCATAAATCAGTTTTCCGTTTATTAAAACACCCCTGACACCATCGCCCCTACAGGGAGGTCGGTGCCCACTTTAACTACAAGGGTCTGTGGGATTATACAAAAAGATTACAATTAGACGAGTAATATATACAGTCTACATTTTCTTTAAAATGTTGAACAGGTAAAAGGTGAACAAATAAAATTTTTTTTAGTGCTCATTAACTGATACATATAAAATTTGTTTGTTTTTTATTACCGAGGATTTTTATAAAGGAAAAAAATAATTTTAAATATTTGTCTCATCTCTCACAGAGAATAAATAAAGTTAGCGAAGGCTGCATTATTTTTTTAGTCTGTGCGCCCTTAGTGTTAACTTCAACACTCAACATTGCAAGGAAGCCTCAAACTTAAGTGGAGATAAATCTGCTTGAAAATTTCGAGAATCGATTTGCATTTTCCAACACCCTGTACATGATGTGCAATTTGATATTTACTTATTTAAAACTTGAGTAAATACACAGTCTTGTAAACTAAGATTTCATTAAAGAAGTTTTATTAACTTAGTTTTGTAATTATCTTTTCGTAATATTGCTAGGGTTTTATTATAATTTATGACTATAATGCAAATAAACTAGCATAGTTATAATAACTACATTTATAAAGAGATCTTAGATTTTCGCGAGACATTTAAATGAAACTAAAGTATTTCGGATTTACTACGCGATTTTTTATTAATTTAAAACTACAAAATCCCGACATTTCGGTCACTTTACAGTAGCCGTGATCACGGGCAGACGAGATGTGAGACTCACATGTATATATGTAGTTTTAAATTAATAAAAAATCGCGTAGTAAATCCGAAATATTTTAGTTTCAACTACATTTATATTTAAAGTATATATAAAAATCTGTCAAAATTTATGTGTCAGCCTCCTTATTATACTAAAAATCTAAAAAAAATATTTTTCATCGTAAGTTATTTTATTCGTTTCAGTTTTTTTAAATGGAGAAACAAATAAGAAATGCACATTTTTTTTATTCGAATTCGTATGATCAGTATTATCATATTAAAAGCGGGAATAATATTAATTTAAATAATAATTTACATCCGACGTCGTTTACCTTTTTGACAGTCAATGGATAATGGTAAAATAAAATTAAACACTGCTTGATATTCACAAAGGGATTGATTGTGGGAAGTGCTTGAAACCCTTCAATTTCGGTTCTGCCACACACAATGGCGTTGCCTGTCACCGTTTGTATAGAGGTTTTTTTGCGGGAAGTGAAAATTGCCGGAGGAATGCCTTCAATTTCTCGTTCATCTTAACATATATGACGATTAAGATTAATAGTTATTAAATAACTTAATTCATTTATTATGTATACAAGTTTTTGAATTTATATATCCAATCATGTATATAATACGTACTCATAGCTCCGATGACTCCCGGGAAATTATTAAATTTCCTTCATATATGTGTTTTAATTAAATGACACAATAATATCGTAATGAATTCATTTTATATAAATTAAAATTTAATTCCAAGCTTCGTGTGCGTTTAATGTGATAAAATTAATATCAACTTCTAAAACATTAACGCTCGTCTTAATTAAGTTCAGAATTAATATGAGAATAAATTTCAAGTGTCCTTTCTTAATTTCTTTCTTATATATTTTAAGTTAAGATGAAGGAACTTAACTTGATTCTAGTTATTATTCCATAACCATAATCGATGATTATAAACATTTAAAGAATTAATACATTGCTATACAAAATGTGTCAGACAGATATAAATAATATTATTCTCTATTTATTAGTAAAAGTTTTATATTATGAAACTATTTTAAATATTTTATTGAAAAAAGCATACACTCACATCTCGTCTGCCCGTGATCACGGCTACTGTAAAGTAACCGAAAC
>DVQP01000934.1:0-18273 GCA_018231745.1 Danaus eresimus | reverse complement strand
ATTATTTTCATTTTTCAGTGTGTAATCCATATATTTCATTTGATAAGTTGTTTTATTCAATATTCTTATTAATGTCTTTCCCGGTCTTTCATTTGTTTTAAAAATTTCTGTACGCTTTCGAATAAAAACGAAGAAAATAAAAGAAAATGACTGGCTTCTCTTTAGCTGTTTCATAAATTTTTAGAGAAACGGTTTTCAGGAGATTAAAATTAAAAGCAATCGGAGTGAACGGCTTCATCCGACGGAATTTCTCTTTTTCCTTTATGTCTGATGTAGCGCTTACAATACCAGGAACGGTCGGAGCCGATAGATACCTTAAAAATTATATTTTTGGGGATGCGCTTGTAGGAAAAATAATACTAAAAAAACATTTTAACCACAGCAACGTTGCTACTTTCTATTTCTGATACGACCCCTAATATTATATATGTATATATAACTTAATTTTCTGTGTTATAAAAAAACTTAAAAAATAACACCATTCAACAAATATTAAGGAAACCTTAATAAAGACTAATTACGAGGAAATACAGTAATTATATAATCGTAAGTATTATAACTTAGTTTGTTACGAATCTATAAGAATGTTTTGATGGTTGTGACCAGGCGCTGAATGTAAAATAAGTATCTCAAGAACAAATAAACCAAGAAGTTTGGAACTTCAGTAATTTTTCCTTCGAGGACAACTGTTTTCAGACGATAGCCTCAGAGAAGTCCGATATTATGCGATACGTAGCAAGACAAAAATATGTATGATATATAAATCATGTAGATGTTACTAATGTCTTCCATAACTTAAACTGCTTTTATTGCATATAACTTAATTGCAACTTAACTGCATATGCAAACTGCATTTAAATCTTAAAACAGAATTAATATATGTAATAGTGGTATTGTCTAACAAAAATTTTTAATGTAATGCTAATCGAGGAGTCACTGTAAATGTAAAGTTTACAATCAAACATAAGGTTCTAAATGTAAGAAATTTAACCTTCTATTAGTAAAAGTTGTTGTTGAAACATTTTAAAGCGTAACATATACATATACTGTCACGATTGGAAAAAATCTGATTTCCATGGTCGTACACTAATGTATCATTTATTTGTGCCTCGATAGCAAAACGTTGTCAGAAACTTTATTGCAAATGTGGAAATAAATAAATTTCAACTCAGCAACCATTATGCTGCACGGAATTGTGAGTTTGTTGCAACTTGTATCGCTGACATTTGAAACTTTTTAAAACCTTAAAAGGTTTAATATTACTTTCCAAGTTAAAAAGTAGCCTGCAGCATAGGTAAGTGCTCGGGCTTTCCTTCTACTTTTACTCTACTCATTTTCACTTTTGAAATAAAAGATAAATAATACGTATTACTTTGACAGTTCCAAACCATCTAACAATATTAAATAAAATCAACCAATCAATACACATTATAAAACAAAGTCCCTCGCCGCGTCTGTCTGTTCGCAATAAACGGAAAAAGTACTGCACCAGTTATCACCACTCGAAAGCGTTATTCTCGAGGAAGGTTTTGTTTAATAATTTGTTAAGTTTTGTATTTCTTTGCGGGTATATTAACGATATTTGTTGAAGATGTCGATAAACATGAGCCGTCTTGGAGATTTTAACAAAAACGCTGCCTCAAATCTTTGAGATATAACAAAATAATATACGGTGGAATTGTGTATCTTATATAGGTGTAGTGTAAAGTCTGCTGTGGTATTTATTTTAGGATAACATACCATATCCATTTAACAACTTTTAAAAATCGTCATTCCTAAAGCGTTGATTCGAAAGCTGTTTACATAAATACGGAACAAGTCCTATGAAAATCAATTACTTCGTTTTCATGCCTATGTTATTATGTAAATTACTATTAAAATCAGTTAAGTCGGGAGTACCATTTGAAAGTTATTGTAATGTAAGTAAATAATTGTCAAAATGAAATAGATTATTTTATATTTTTTTAAGAGCCCATGCTAAGCCGGGGCTGGTAGTTAGCGTTATATAATTTTAAGTACCATTGAACAAAATATATCGTCCCCTCATGCATCGCTGTGTCAAATAATGTTTTGTTGCAGGTAAAGTCTTTACAATTCTCTCTCATTTTGAACGGGTATCTTGAATATTTCTATGTTGCAGTATTCAGAGCCCTGATTTATATAAAATGAATATTTACAACTTTGATGCCAGTGTTGTAAGGGTGTAGGAATAATATCTCAAATTAGTGGTTAGCGCCTGCAACATTAAATTATCAATGCACTTTATAATAATAGCTGTCTATTGTCATGAGTAACAACGCTAGAAACATCTACAATATCGTGAATAAAAATATTTAAAAAAACTTTGAAATCCTGGTAAACATGTAATATATTAAAATAGAACATTCCTTTTATTGCTTGAAAAGCTTTATATTCCCAGAATTGGTTTAATAAATGAGCGTAAGAAATTAATATAAGCAGATAACACCAGAATTCTTCTTATATGACGATGAAAAATTTTCCTACAACAAAGACGCTGACCTTATATAAAAAAAATATTCTTTTTCATAACTTTGCTATACTATTTCTTCATTAAATATATTAGAAATTAATTATACCTCTGAAACTTACGAAAAAAATTGCCAACTACACGTTTATATACATGCAATAAGAAATGGTATGCACATGGGAGTAATATTAAATTCTTGGCAAAACAGGTCAATGTTTGTATACCAAGTCTTTATTGATAAAGTACGGAATTTACACAAACGACTCATAGGGGAGTGATTACAAGAGTTTCATGTGATTAATTTGTTGAAAAGTCGTTTGATTTATTAACCAGTGTTATATCTAGTTCTCAATATAGCGTAAATCGGAAATCCTTATAAAAACAGAAATTAATGTCTTTTAATATTGCTGTTTCTTGAATTCCTGCAAAGTTTCCACTAATAAACGTACACACCTTCAAGTCTTGCGTGAACTGAAACTTCAAGATGGAGTCTTCTATTTCGCTACGGAGTACATGTACAAAGCCTTTGTTAATCAACTTTGGAAATAGGTCCTTTGTACCGGTTTACGTAGTTGGTCACGTTGGAAACGGCATTCCACTAATTACCAAAGTGAAGATCTTTTAAGACTGCGAACCTAGCTAAAAGGTTGTATAGGATTCACCTTGTCCCGACTTCTGAAAGGTTGAGATCCTCGAGTCTTAAGGGATTTATTGTAATTAATAGACATGTAAATTATAGAACTTAGAGAACAATGCAATAACCCAATATTAAAAGATACTCAGTTACAACTTTTTTGTCATCACATGAAAAGTTATCGTTACGAAGCAGACATACTATGAGGACTTCAATACGTATAGTAATAGTTGTGACGTTACTTTGAAGCAAACACGAGGTTCCGGCTATATACACGCGTGGCTAATTGACCATCGGTCCAGTAATTACCTGTCTAGACGTACGATAACGTAGCCGTTATACTCGTACGACAGGTCACATTGACTTTTAACTTTTTTAAAGAGTATGCTACAGATACCTTGTGAATTTAATGTGTTTCATTGTTATATAATTTTTATAATACATTATAAAAGTCTATGTAATTCAGAGTGTAATAAATGTCGTACATTGTCACAGAATAAGTATTTTATTAACTTCTATTCAACATATATTCGTAGAGTATATATACTCTATATACTTAAAACTATGCCAGTTAATCAAAACTGAAGAATGTCATAGCCATTATTTTATATTAAAAAATTAAAATGATATTTTAAATACTATTGTCCTATATATGAAACCTACATACAGATCATATTTATCGCTTTGCCTTGCGCTATAACGGTATTATCTAAAAAGAAACTAATTTAAAATTAAGTCGTGTACAAAACTAAAATTTTATAGTTTCCTTGGAAATGACATTAAAAAAAACTTCGCAAATCTGCTAATATATCTTCTATAATAATTACAGGCTGCTTTCATATGATGGGAAAGTTTTTGTAAAGCGGGTCGGCGTTGAGCAAGATAAATAACACGGATGCTGTATAAGATCGATCTTGCTACATTTATCTGATACAGATGTTTTCCTTACTGAGATTTAAAAGGAAACAAGTATTTTGTTGTTAACATCGTCAGACTTAAACATCTTTACAAACTTCCTCTATAAATGACAGATCTTTATTTGATACCGTTCTTAATTTTAACTGCTTAAGAAAGTAGTCCTTACTTTAAAAGTATATTAGAAATTTTATACATACGCAACTAAAATTAAGATCGGACCAAAATCTCTTTATTTACCTGTAATGGGCAAAACATGAATGTTATTAATTTAAAAAGTTCTACAAATCTTTGTCCTAATATCGTAGTGTGTAACAAACAATACCACCAACCCTCAAGTACTGAGTACACGAACAACTCAGTATAATCAATCAGTGTCCGAACACAGCTGCTACCTTATTAAGTTTGTAGTTAGTTTGAACGAACTACCGATACTCGAGACATCAATTATATAGTCGGAAATTAAATATCTATTAGAAAAGAAAATTTCTTATATAATTATCTTTTAGGTCGTTATTACTATAAAAAATATTTTTAAAGTTGAATTGAGTGACAATCGAACAAACGCCCCATGTGTTGGTAAAAATGGACGCCCATCGTTCATGGATATGTCAAAAAAAAGGTACGGATACGTTTCCAGACTGACTTATACAAAAATAAAATATTAAGTATAATTTTTAAAAATCGCAAATCATAGAGAAAATACAAAACAAAAGGTAGTGTCCTTTCATTATAAGCGTCCAGAAGGTCGGGGCCACAACAATTTAGCTTTAGCGCTGAGAGTTCGAATAAAAAGGCATGAAGATTGCAATGTGTGAAAAAATTCCTTTGAACAATCTTTTTTAAAGTAATGATAGAATACAAAGAGTGAAATCACGTTTTTACCTAGGTCCGTCAAGAAAATCAAGATCAAGATCGTCCGTTAAACTCACATCGTTGATAAATTGCATTATCTGGTGTTATATGTAGGCAAGTCACAGTAATCGTTATTGGAAGGTAAGAGCAATACTCCGGGTGGGAACTTCCTTGTGTTTTTTACACCAAGAGCAGTTTTATCAGTATGGAATATTGCATCACCGTATCATTTGTCTTTTATCTATAACCGCAGTTTTTTCAAAGTTAACTTTCAATGAGTTTGCAACGAGAATTCGGTCGACTTGTGAATCCAAGGATCTAATACTTTAACTGATGTTTAGGGAAATGTTCTGGAAATTGAAACTACGAAAAATGTAGTCGTATAAAACGGTAAACTTGCAAATTTTTAAATTATGTAGGTTGGATTCAATTTGGGTTGACCTTAATCGGGGACCTGCTTCAAGGAATCTCAACTTTAGACACAAGTCTCATTCCGATCTTTTCCACTCGCTCTCCGGGGATATTTACTCGGCCAGCATAAAAAAACATAACCTCTTCTATCATCTGGGCTACAACGAATGTAGCTGGTTTCCAAATATGCAATGTGTAATATGCAGTGTGAACTGCGGTGATAGCACTGATCTTTAGGGCATGCTAGCAATAATAAATCTAGGGTCGAAGCGTGAACCATCGGCAGCATTTTTTAAGCTAACTGCCTAATTCTCCAGTAATCTGCTCGTAACTTCAATAGAAATTGAAGAAATAATATTTATTTGTTTGCTCGACATGATTTTAAACGCAATAAATAGCGCAGAAAGGTTGACGAAAGAGTCTTTTCTTATATTCTTTTGAATGTAGTATAAAAGGCAAATGAGCAGACGATCCATCAGATGGTAAATTGTAACCTCAAACTATGGCCATTTACTCCACAAGTGATGACAATACATTGCCTTTAAAAAAAATTACATACAAAATATAAATTAACAGTAATAAACATGGAATAATTATTGTTTTTTTTTTCATGCATATTTTATAAATTTAGTTAAACAATTTACAACTCGATGACAGAATAGAAATAAAACAAGTAAAATGTACGTATACAAGATCTTTAAAATTCTCAATGAATTATCTTGATTTATCCGCTAAGATTGTAATCTTGCCTCCATTCTGACTGTGAAAGACAATTTGTTTTTTTTTTTTGTAATCCTAACAATACAATTTTTACATTTAAAAGCAAACAAGAAGTAAAGAGAAAAGCTGGCGATTATATTGTTAACATACCTTAATTTAAATAAATTGGTGTAATAATTACAAGCTATAATTAAAACTAATATATAAAATAGTAAATAATATTGAATATGATAATAAATACTGTACAGCACGCTTGAATAACATCTGTTTATAAATATAAATAGACAAATTTTTTGTAATTAATAATAAGTTAAAAATCTGTTTTCCACTCAACTCTAATAGCGGCCCATTAACTGTGATTAAAGACCGTAAATCAATTTTAATTCCGACTATGTCTAGATTAACTAAACAATAATTTAAAATAGATTCTTTAGCAACAAGCTGTAATAGAACACCCTGCCGGGAGCTCTCCAATCTGTTGCTTGTTTGTCGTGGACACGTGCCTCGGTTTACAACGCTTGTCGGATAAACAGACGTCTCAAGAGATCAATTTACGCCACGTTACATTATTTTAAAATGCCAGACGCCGTGAAAATTGTCCTAACTTACGTCAAGATTCGGTAGTGGGGTTTAATTTTGATTATAAAATATTATATTTTTTCACAATTTAATTTTACGAGCCTATATTTCTTATTTAGTTTTTGTCCTATGAAAAAGAGTAGTAACTTAAAATAATATTGTGTATTTATGTGCGTGACGTCACTGCCCACATTCAAATGACTTTTATATGAAACTAAAGGTTATAAAATCCTTTTTACATTGCCTAATGTTTCGTGAGTGTGCTAGGTTTATTAATATAACAATCAAAACGTCTGAACCTTTTTGTCAAAATTTTATAAATTTTTGCTAACTGATTACTTCATGTCTCTACTCCCTATCCCTTCCTTAACTAAAATTCATATAAACCTTTACTTACTATTAAACAATGAAACCGAAAAATGTAACGATATTTTTAGGAAGAGTTGAAATCCTATAATATTTTCTTGAAGATACATCATCGTTTCAACCTTACATATACCAGTAATTATAAAATGACATATACAGGTTCTATGAAGTCCGATCCATCCATTGTATGGAATAATATCAGTGGATAATTCATTCATTCATTCATTATAGTGTTTTATAACAAGGAATTAAAATCTCTTTATAAAATTATGAGACAAACAAACTATAAGAATTATTGTATAAAATGCTGTAATAATTTGATTATAATATTTTAATCTCATAAAAACTAAGGCAATTTTTAGCATGAAATTCTTAATGTATTCTTAACTATATACTTTATTGTGTGTAAAATTATCGGACATGAGTTAACATTAACAATATTCTGCAACAAATTCCGAGTATGAACTGAAAAAACCAACTAATAAAAACCGAACAGGTATGTAACTATCGAAAAATGCACGTAGAAAAGTGAACCTTAAGTAGCTTGGATAGAAAGTTCTTGTTTATACTGTCCGTACTACTTAATATATCTTAAAAACTCTCTATTGAAACTTCTCTTAATCTTATTTTCTCGATCTTTATAATATTAATTACAAACTTCTTGAATAGTTTAGTCTCCTGACTGTACTCGTACATATAAATTTAACACAAAATACATTTCAATTACTGGCACACTTAAGATCTGTTTTCAGCACCGCATTATCTCTAAAAGATATTAGAATCTGTTAATAGAACTTGGTTTGTAAAATTTCAGGGAGCGAACAATCTGAATCGTTATTATATCTGGAGGAGATTCAAAGAATCAGAATTTGTAAAGTGTGCTCAATCCATCTCCGTCCGACGGAACATTACGGATTTATATTCACCTGCGACTACTTTATTAAATCGCAAACCCTTGAATGAAAATGTTTTTAACAATCTTAAGATATGTTTGAATCATAAACTTTTATAAATTTATATGATTCGTAAGAGATAAATTATTTGAACTTCCATCATGTGCAAAGTATATTTTTATTGTGTGTGTAAAATTTCTGTTTTCTTAAATATTTAGTTAATATGTAAATAAATGAAGTAAAAATATATCGTAATCTCCTCCACTGTAAAATATAAAAAGTTACAATTTCACCGTTTGCCAGCTATTGTTAATTGTATAACTTCTTCTCTGTGATTAAATTCTGGTATTATAATATATGGTCTGCGTATAAATAGATAAGAAAAAATCACTCGAGAAATATCTAATTTATTTGTTAATATCAAGGTTAAAAAAGCCGCGAAGTTAATAAAGGTGTTAAAAGTTTCCGTTCATTAGTTATAGAAGAAAACATGCAACTTGAACACATTTCCAATATTGAACACTTGTGACAATTTATTTGGGACACATATTAAAACAGAACGAACCCCACTCTTAAGGGAACAGATATTTTATGAAATTAATATCGCTTGGAAGAAACAAATTGTTTCTAAAGTTTAAAGTAATAAATACTGTTTGTATTTAATTTCCATAAGAATCCGAGCAGCGTATATAATGTAGAGTGGAGAGAAATGTACTTAAAAACTCAGCACGTTGAAAAACGTGAGAAATGAGGTCTGTACGTTTAAACATTTAAAAATATGCAAGCTAGAAATATAAGTATCTTTTTCCACGTACATAAACAATAAGAAATAAAATTTGAATATTAAGGTATGGAGAGAAATAAAAATAAAAGAATTTCAAGATAAATCATTATCATTCACTCTATTGATGCAACCAAACAGAAGACATTAAACAGCCACACAATATGATTCTGCTTTAATATTTACAAAGGTGGCTTTCTTTATAAAGTTTGAGCTCAGAGTAGTATCCACAGAAAATTTGTATTATAAGGTAAATAAATAGGTTAGAGAAAAGAATATAAGGAAGATATGAGTCTTTTTTGCTAGTAATATAATATTCAATGTAGTTTTATTTTAAAAAATTTATATCGTCAATTAATGTCAGCGAAGAAGATCGTCGTGATGAGCATGAAATCTCATTTGAAACAATCCCTCGAGAATTAAGTTGATTGGCTCTCTTTATTGGTATTACTTAACTTCTTTTAATCTATCCTTATAATAATGTATCATTCCTTGGTAAACTAATATTATCTTATTAGCTTAAAATAGAATACTATTTATTTTACGTGAGCTGGTTTTGTGTGCGCGATTGTTCGCAGACAATGCGTGAGTCGGGACTAATTCTTGCGTAAGGGAAGTTGCTATAAACAACAGACTTCTCTGTATTGTTTAGATCGCATAGATAAACAAGTAATATTCAATTATGTGTATTCTAGATTTTGTTAGGAAATGTATTTAATATATAATTCGTTTGTTCACATATTCATATTATCATCAAAAAGCAAACGCGGTCTGTCTGCCAAAGTTTGATCTCTGTTATGTTTTGCTCTGCGGCTTCTGTTTCACTTTACTGTTTGCACTTGAATTAATATTGCTTGTTAGCAAACAGATAGTCGGGGAGTACAACAAATATTGTTTGACGTTTATTTTGAGTTGGAATAGATTGTAACATTTTTGAAATGATATACATTTTTAAATAATAGCAATACAAATTGTATACATTTGAATTGAATAAACAAATGTGAAAGCCTTAGTTAATGCAAAATATTTTTATTGCTGTTGTTTGGTGAAAACATTTGTGGGTTTTAATATTTTTTGAAAAATAATTAGAAGTGAATTTTTTTTTATATCGATACCGGCGTTTTTACTCCTGAAGTGTTTAGATGACGAGACTTTACTTCTTAACTTTACTTCTTAACAAGAACCTGAAAGACGGTCTTCCAGAGGTTACGCTTTAAAATAATAAAACCAAGTTCGTGAATTTCCGTAGAAGCGATAGTAAAATTATTGAAAAAACTCCCAACATAGCAGAACAGCAAAATAACAAGCTTCTTCTGCAATCAGTTCTTCATGGTACAGAAACATTTCATAACAATTGATTAATTTGATTGAATGCACGGAGAGAAAACTCGTAAGTGAATGCAAAATATTCCGTATTTGCATTACCTATAAAATATAAATGCACTCTTTCCTCAAGGCTGATATTGTTATACAGAAGTTTTATTGAAATACTGATCCAATGTTTCTTCTTATCTGTCTTTTCGACTGTATTCCGTGATGAATACGGTTGATTTTTCTTCGTCAAATTTATAACAATTCGAAGACCTGTTACTCATCGAAAATTGAACTTTAATCCACCGCCTTAAAGTCTTAAAATAAATAAGGGAGCTTATTCGGGATCAAGACCGGGTATGGAATGATTTGCAACAAGATAAATAATCGCAGTCTGGATTTAAGCTGAGGGTCAGTAACCGTCTCCGTCTCCTAACCGCTGTTTTGGTAAACTAATAAAAAATGTTTACGATTCATGCTAAGGAAATGACCACATTAACTAACTTTAAGTTTTTTATCTATTTTCACCGTGAAATATATTATTTCTCATAATAAAATATTATCATGAAAATGCTTTTTATACTGTTTAATGTATTCATTTCATACGTTTTACGAGCTACATAAATTTAAGTGCGAACATTTTAAATCACTAATGTGACGTAAAGTATCTTACTAAAATATAGATAGCGTATTAGATACTTTAAATTGATCTATTTAAAATATTTTCAATGGCAAATAGTTTATTGAATTGTTGTTTACTGCTTCCGAATTTAAGACATTTATTTATAACATGTACCATATAACGAAATGATAAGAGTTACATAACAACCTTGTCAGTACAGAAATTTATTGTATCATAATCTTTATTATGAGTTTCTAGCAGATTTATACATTAGGGAATTTAGATATATTCATGTTTGAATATTACTGAATTTGTTTTGTGTATAATATAGAGTGTAGACAAAAAGCTTATTGATCAAAAACATTGTTTACTCGACGGAAACATCGACTGTTATGTGTATCAAATAATGCTTTAATATATAATGTAGTTGTCATGAAATTACTTTATAACAAAACTAAGAAAACGAAGTTCAGTGAGGGTGAATCTTCAAATAAGATTCATTGAATCTCCACGAGAAAGACACGAGAGATTACTTAAAATTCATGATATATTTTCGTATTTCGAGCTTCATATCATTTTTCGTAATTCTCCATTTGTATTTCGATACGCAAACTTCGTCGCCCGTTAAATAACGAGCTGGTGAGGACGTTAAAGGTCATACACAAATAGGCTGTTATATAATAGGTACCGTTGAGATTATAACTCGTCTAGAGCCTTCGTAACTACATCATTGAAATTTGTACAAGTCTTATCATACTTAGAAATTTGACACGATCCTCTTGAAACATTGATAATTTATATTACGCCTCAAATATATATTCTTCTATTACGTCATCCATTTTAATAGTAGCAAATACTGGTCTGTTACGTTTATTTTGACAAAATTTGTTAATTAAAAAAATTATAACCATACCTCTCACAGTTTTAGATTCACGATAAAAGACCTCGATAACACCATTAAATACATGGCAATGAATGGTAACTCGTAAAAAACTAAAGAACGTCCCATATAAAAGTTTACGTTCGGATTCTTTACTCTGAACATTATTTCTATATAAAAAATGTTTCAGATTGCGATACGATTATTCTTTTTAGAAATTTCCTTCATACGAATCGTTTTCACGTTCGTTTTTTATAATCTTGTAGGCGATAACCTGCTCTTAAAATATCACGCTACCCACAATATTTATATTGTATACCAATTATTTAGTCTATATATTTATGTTTAGACATCATTACATTTAAAAAATATTGTATAACGTTTATTGTGACAGTCATAAACAAGGCTCGCATTTTGAAATTTTAATCACATTAATTTTTCTCCGAACATAATTTTCATAATATAACCTCTATCAAATGTCCAACTTCACATGGAACAACATTATGTATAGTTTAAGCTTGAACTCAGTTCTATACAGAATGTAAATGGTATTATACATTCGTCTAACAGAGCTCAAACCCTCGCAAAATATTTTGCAGCCCAGCCCGGGGCAAACGAGGAAAAGGACAAGCAAGAGTGTTCAACTCTCATGGAAAGATGAACAAAATGTACAAGGCTCATTGTACGAATATATAAATATTTCATTTGGTTAAAAATATAGAACGCGATGTAAATGACATTAAATTCTGAACGAAGCTGTGTTAGAGCTCATCCTCCTTTTATAAATTATATTCATAAACAAACAATTTGTGAGAATATAACATAAGCATAACAAACGCTCACAGCGCGGCGTGCATGCGTCATACGCTCATAGCTCGGTAGCGTACGTACGTAGCACATACGAATTATGACTTTTGGCAAACGGCGCGGCGGTGCGATTTAATAATCTCATTATAAATCGTAAATATGCAAATTATACTCAAATTATTCTAGAAAAAAGTTGAAAACACTTTATTATTTTGGAACGCAAAACAAAAATTCTAATCTCAATAACAATATATTGATTACTTCATAAAATTGTTAATAAATGTGATAAAACAAATAAAACATGGAGCCCTCTCTGTTGTTATTCCACTCTTTTCTATTTCCCCTGGAAAGCAACCTTTGAGATTAAAAGGAATCTACTATAGAAATAAAACATAAAAACCAGTACAGCACGTATTATCTGTCCTCAAGAGAGAACAATGCCTGTATGCTTAATCCTCCTGTAAACAATTGTAAAACAATTCCACTAGAATATTCCACGAATGTTATCTCCTATTATTCTCATGCAATAGATAAGCAAATAAACAATATAACATTTAAACTAATGGTCCGAAATAAACATTAGTTACAATAATAACACAAAATCTAAATCCGGTCATATCATAACAAGCTCTACAACAATCGTCGAGGGCGCGTTTCCGAGACGCCAAACAATGTATTTTACTGGCACAACCCATCATACAATGTAAACAAAACTGAGACCACTAATACATACTTATGTATAACATAACCATTCTAACATTACTCATATACATTCTAGTTAACATGCATGGTTTTCAGCTAAATATAAAATATAAACAGAAGTCCTTCGAATATTTAACTAATAAAATATTTTTACTATTCCAGGTATGTACTAGGAGTAGCGAACTCATCTGACGCCATCAAAGACGACGTCACTGACAAGCTTAAAATGTGAGACAAAAATATCTTACCGTAAAAAAGTCAAAGAAATTTTGTCAAAATCTTATACACTGAAATCATAATGTTACTTTTTAATATTATGATAGAAGCTGAAAATATCCGTAAATATATTTGTCCGTATTTATGTATTTTGTTAAACATAAAATTTAATGTAACTCTAATCACCTGGAATACTTTAATAATATTCAGTTAATATCTAGAATACTTTAACTTTAAATTTAATCAAGATAATTAAGTTTTATTTTAAATAATTTAATGATTTTTTAAATCTTCATATTAGTCATCTAATGAACGTTACAAATAGTCTAAGTTCTGAACTTGAACATGACTATGTCTCGAATATCTTGTATTCTAATTTTTTATTGTTTTCAGGTGAAGGTGACCTTTGAAAATACACCATATCCATTACGATAGTAAACAAACGACTGTCAAAATGGAGCTGGAAGATGTGGAATTTTTCGGCAGCGGCAATTACTCGTACATTGACAACGGAACATTTAATGGGACTTACGAAAATTGTCCGAACATAAACTTGCCTATAGTGTCTGTAGTCACGCAGATATTGTATGCACTAGTGTGTGTTGTTGGACTCCTCGGAAACACTCTCGTTATCTATGTAGTCTTACGTTACTCTAAAATGCAAACCGTTACAAATATGTACATAGTCAACCTAGCTATAGCGGATGAATGTTTCTTGATAGGAATACCGTTCCTGATTGTAACGATGTCTCTTCGCTCCTGGCCATTCGGAAGTTTTATGTGTAAGGCTTATATGATTTCTACGGGTATAAATCAATTTACTAGCAGCATATTCCTTTGTATTATGAGTGCTGATAGATACATAGCGGTATGTCACCCAATAGCTGCGCCAAGATTACGCACACCGTTCGTATCTCGCGTCGTATCTGCAGCAGCCTGGACTGCTTCAGCTCTGGTCATGGCTCCAATATTCATGTACACGACTCTCATAAAAACTGAAAATAGCTTGTCATGTAATATTGTTTGGCCAGAGAAGGAATTCAATAAAGGACAAACATCATTTACTTTATATTCTTTGGCACTAGGTTTCGCGGCACCATTAACACTCATTTTCGTATTTTATTGCCTAGTTATTCGAAAACTGAAAACAGTTGGACCAAAAAATAAATCAAAGGAAAAGAAACGCTCACACCGGAAAGTAACTAAGCTAGTCTTGACTGTCATCGCAGTATACGTACTGTGCTGGCTTCCCTATTGGGCTTTTCAAGTTGCCCTGATTTATTCCCCACCAACGGAATGTGCAAGTCGTATAACAATAACAGTTTTTCTTGTTGCTGCATGTTTTAGCTATAGCAATTCGGCAATGAACCCAATTCTTTATGCTTTCTTATCAGACAATTTTAAGAAAAGCTTTTTAAAAGCGTGCACTTGTGCAGCTGGAAAAGATGTCAATGCTACTTTACACGTGGAGAATAGCATGATACCTAGAAAAAAGGGTGGAAGTGCAGCCCGAGCACAATCTAGAGCTTTAGCAGAAGCCAGGGGTATGTCGGCTCACGTTGACGGTCCAGGAGGGTCTCGATCCGAAGCCTCTACTGCTATAACATCACGGTCCGTGGCTGCGAGTGAAGCCTTGCACATGGATATTCGACCTTCTACCCTCACACCACTGATAGCTCCCAATGGTCTCTCGCACACGCGTCTCTGAGTGAGGGTCTCGCGCCATCGCGAGCCTTCCACCACTTTCTTGGACGAAGATACTTTGATCGTTTCCATAGATTAAATCTTAAAGACTGGTTTTATAAGTGTTGTCTGACAGCTGAGAGACACGAGCCCTGTCCTCTCACCTGTCGGATCAGTGTTTAGTATCTATTGTGTAATAATGATTATTGTTACGTGTGGTCCGGTGTATACGAGAACATGTTCCTGATGTGACGCAGTTTATAAATAGTTTCTATGTTTATTGTACAGTGCGGTAAAGAGAACAATTTTTTTGGCCTAGGGTTGTAACAAAGAATTTACTAATATGTAAGTAGCGTATCGCAAGGCGAATAAGTTTTATGTGAATCATATTGTTTAGTGTAAAAATGTACATATCGTGTAAATATTTACAATAATAATGTCAACGTTCAATAAAAATGGATATTGTAAGAAATAAACTTTATTATATAAGCCACCTAAGTTTTTTATTACATCGTAAGCAGTCTATAGAACTGAGACGTTGGTCCTCATATAAAAAGTCTCAATCAAGAAATTACATGTTACCGTTCGAGGGAGGTGTCAGGCGACGTAGTGACGGCGGCCCAAAGGACTAATATGTTAATACATGTATATAAAACTCAACAAAGTTAAGGAAAGCCCTAAAGCTATAGCATCACAATACCATCAGGACATTAGGGTCCTTTGCTATGAACGTGAGAGTCATAATATTGCAAAAAAATTATGACATTGACAAATGACCTTTCACTTTTCGGACTATGACTGTCATAAAATAGTCTTTTAAATGTAATGCCTTGCGGAATACTTTCATATGTTTTATAATGCAGTACTCGTTTTATATTAATAATAAAAATTTGAGGCTTGTTTGTAAGAACTTTTTTATAAATTTCTACCATACTCATATCTTACGAAATGGTTATAGAGTTTTATTTCTAACAATAATGCCATATATTATATTTTCTACATTATCCTAAAAGATCTTAATTTTATCTTACAGCAATAATAATAATTTTATTATAAAATATTCCATTGCTTACTTTGCATATCTTAAAATCATTTCCAATTTTCTTTCTTCGATACGAGCATTGTTTAAGCTTTATTTTATTAGAAATCGTCCAGACAAAAGCAATCTTTGAAACGATAATATAGAATAAGCTTAAAAAATATAATCATAGCATTAAAAAAACCCGCTCACAATCATTTTTACATCACGTTTCATGATTCGTCTTCACGTTTTTGAAATGTATTAGTATTTCATTTTTCAAACTTGGCTCCGATTTCTAGCATCAAGAAGTTAAAAATAGTTATTCTTCAATAAAATTACTTCAATTAAAAGTAAATTAATAAATAAAAAATATTTTTTGTTACGTATTTTATATTGGTTGATATTTACTATATTCTCTACATATAATGATTATTTTAATCCATGTCTGTCAACGCCCCTACCCGCTTACCAAATTCGAGGTGAACTTTTCGCAACTAACGTCAAAGTGACTACTGGAATGTTTTTAATTATTATAAATAAAGCCCGTGATCCTGTTTACAGTCAAATAATATATTTTCTCAAGTGGTTACAAGTTATGTTTGTAAGGGCTGCGTGGATTTTAAATGGACTTTCACTATTAACTGTATTAACTGTAGAGGAGTTGTAGAACAACATAAGTATGGTTGTGATTTTAAGTCTTAAAAATGATTACGATTCTTTACTTATACATTTGTACAGATAAATTACTTTATACAAACTCGCTGGTATTATCTGTTACTAAAAAAATTTTTTGAAATTATAGACACAAGTTTCTTCAATAACTAAAGGAATACGCACATTTAAAAAAAAATGTTAAGCCTAAGCTTTAAGAAATCACATGTTTATTGTTGCACTTCCTGACTCGGCTTATCTTAATGATAGAAGATATTTATATAATGTATTGTGTCTTTGTAAAGGCTCCACCTACTATTAGTCGGATCCTCTGACGGTCTGTTTTTCTACAAATAAAACTTTTTGAAAATAAAAATTCGAATCTTTAATCTTTTTATATTGTTTTGCGGGTACTAACGAAGGCTGTCTAATGAAATGTGTTTTTTGTGACACCATTCGTGTACTATATTTACTTTTTTAATTTTTATATTCAAAACGTTACGTGTTACCCAAAACACAAAATAAAAATTATAAGTAATACATGTGTAGGTATAAAAATATATTGACAAATATCCGGATGGATTTTGAATAATATTTAAATTATTTAATTATTATTTCGCTTGTCTTTTTGCATACTAAAGCTTGAATTCTGTATATCAATACAAATATATGACTCTTCAGTAAAAAAAAAACCGTTATCTTTTATTTATGGATCTGATTTCAAGAAAGAAAATAATGCCTTGGTTTCTATGACTTCCGAAGTGTTATATAACTTAGATTGACTGTTATTACCATGAAGGGAGTTTTATCTTCAATACTAAATAAAATATTATTATTTAATAGTCAGAAGACATTGCCGAATTTTCGTTCAATATTTACTGAAACTTGAAACTGGATAATTATTCAATTACCTTAAAGAGAGAAAACATGTTTGGAATTTACCTAGACTTGCCCGGGCGTATTGAGTTCAAAGTTTCTATGATATACGATTTACAAATATTATTCATTTTGTTTGTCCCTAAGTTTAAAGGGCACTAATAGAATTAAAAAAATCTTTATTTGATACTTTTGGGCACTAAATATATCCGATATAAATAAAAAAAACTTGTCCCATTAGATTTAAGTCACAAAAATGTAGGTTTTTAATACTATACATAATGATTACCTAAATTTCTTATATTAAAAACATTTTATACGGCGCCAACGGAGTGCTCTAAATATAAATCCTCAAGTATAAAAATATCTTCTGTTTATAATGTAATAACGTTATTTTTAATGCCCTTTGAGCGTCATGAGATAACAGGTCCAAATGTGACATTTTATTCAAGTCCAGGACAATATAGCTTTTTATTTTCAGTTTAAACGTACTAAAGTATCATTCTGTCAAGTCGTTAAAAGATTTAAAACACTAGGTTTTATAAATATTATACGAGGCAAAAGCTACGTTACGAGTAGTGAATATAATTTAATTATAAATTCTTAGTAGTTTTTTACAATAGATAACAATTGGATAAATTCTTTAAAGTAAATTACAACATTCAAATGTTTATTAAGTAATATTTATTGTATTCTATAATGTTCATATATAAAAAGCCTCTTTCTTCGCGACCCATAGTTTTTTATTTATGTAGATGTGCCTCTGGTTAGTTCCTAAGACTGCGACTGTCTTTCCCTACGATCTTTCTTTGTATTTGTCTCAACGTCCAACATCTATTAGTTTTATTTTAATCATAAGAAT